>PVLC010032100.1:0-18436 GCA_004027655.1 Graphiurus murinus | reverse complement strand
GACAGTTAACCAACCAGTTTCCTGGACCCGCTCTTTTCTGTGTCCTTGCCAAACCATCCCTGGGAAAAGCAAAGTTAGACACTCTCAAATCCCAAGGTTTAAGATGATAAAGACCCTCAGACGCAGGGGCAAAACCATTCAGAGCTTTTTGTTCCCCGGTCCCTTTGTTCCAGCAATTTCTCCCATCTCAAAGGACTTTCAATAGCACCAAGAGCCTGACACTTTGCCCATCCTCGTTCTCACAGACGTCTCCAGCTCCAGACAAAGCGGTGTTGGCACTGAGGAGGGCCGCAATAAAGGGGGACTGAGAAAGAAGAAAGCGCCCAGAGGATCCGGCTGGGCCCAGGATATTCAGTTGCTGCAGCAACTGAAAGTCACACAATGAAGAGGGGAGGGATGGCCATTTTCTTCCCTCCATCCAGTTGTCATGGATACTGGGATTTTCAAAGTAAAAGGGTGAAGGGTTTCCTTTATGCTTTGGAAATGGGGCCTTTTTTCACTTGCTTGGCCTGGATCCTTGCTCTGGGTTGGGGATCTTGCATTCTGAGTCTTGCTGGAAGGAGGTTAGGGAAGCCGGTGACTGCAGGACGCCTTCCACATCCTTCTGGCCACTGGTTCTAACATCCATTCCTGGCAGAGCCAGGCAGATAGGACTACACATCCGTGGAAACTTCCCTCGCCTGAAATGTTCCCATAGAGACAGGAAGGCTGTCCTTCTACCTGACTTTTTTTTTCCCTCAACTGCTGATTCTCCCAGGAATGCAGTTGCTTAGGGTTTCCTCTCTGCCCTTCACCCCACCGGCTCTGCCCAGATGGTATCTGGGCCCTGGCAGTGGCCTGCTGAGCTGCTCTGTACAGAACACCAAGAAGATCACTTTGGCGACCAAGGGTCAAGGCTCAGCTCTGCCCCTCACCAGAATGAGTTTGAGCAGGGTACCTAATCTCTCCGAATTATAATGCTGCCACATAGCATTGCTGAGAGTAGCCAGTGAGAAATGAGGGTTCAATCCCTAGTAACACACACACACACACACACACACACACACACACACACACACACACACATACACACACACAGGCTCATGTCTACCTGGCTGAGCGCCTGCTCTGCTCTGCTTCGGGGAACTCAGTTTGGCCCTGAGGCCTCCCTTGGCCCCTGTGTGCCTTCATTTCCCAATGCTTGGCAATGCAGCCTGCAACCCCATCTGCACACGGGATTGTTTGTGTTTGGGTGACCAGGGCAAGGCCGGGCTCCTGGGCTGCACTTCCTGGAGGCATCCTCCTAAGGCCCAACGCCTTGCTGGAGTCAGCTAGGTCAAACTGACACCACTATCTTGCAAACATTGGAACAAATGCCTGCAAATCTTTACAGGCAATGATCTGACCTGCATGGGTCATCTGCTTTTTCCAGTTTGGGCTGCAGAAGGGCTCTATGGCTACATACCAGCACAGTCTGTCCTGAGCTGCATGGTGTCAGTAGACTTCCCATTCCCCATCCTCAGTAGCCAGAGCCAGGAAGTGGGTCCAGCGGGTGCTGGTCTGGATTAGAGTCCCAACACTGCTTGACCAGGTCACTTCTGAGCCATTCATCATTTGGCTGCTGCTTTCTAGCCTCATCTACCACGTTTAATACATCAGAGCAGAAGGGCACAAAAGATGGCCCTACCGCTCTCCAAATAAGTGCCTGGGACTGAGCCACCCTCCCTACTACTGATGCGCCCCAGCTGAGGATGGGTTACAACCAGAAAAAAACATCACAAGTTGAAAATATAGTAGTAAAAAATGCATTTAATAAGCTAGGCATGGTGGTACACACCTGTAATCCCAGTACTTGGGAGGCTGAGATAGGAGGATGGCAGGTATCGAAGAGAGCCTCAACAAGTAGTAAGACGCTCATCAACCTGGTGAGAACTTGTTTTGAAATGAAAGTTTAAAAAATAGGGCTGGGGATGTAGCTCAGAGGTACTGCACTCCCAAGTTCAATCCCCAGTACCCCCCCACACACACATGTATTTAATATACGATGCCCACCCAACATGATACACTAGCCTAGCCTGCCTTACCTGTGCTCAGAACACTTAATTAGCCTGAGGTCGCGTAAAATCACCAAACATGAAGCCTATTTTGTAATAAGGCAGTTAATATCTCGTGTAACATATTGAATACTGTTCTGAAAGTGAAAAAAAAAAAAAAAGAAGAGTTGTATTGGTACACTTTTACACCCTCATGAAGTTGAAAAATTATAAATCAAATCATCATAAGTCAGGGACCATCTGTACTTAGTTTTCTTATCTTGAAAATGAGAATATGAATGTACCTATCTCGCAGGATTGATGAGAGGAGTCAAAATGCATGTGAAGCGCTTCTTTTCTAGCAAATATTAAGGCCTTATAAATAATGGCTTTATTTTTTATTAGAATTATTATGGTTAGCTCAATTCTGACTCTATGCAAAAATTATATATATATATATATATATATATATATATATATATATATTAAAAGGAACTGAAATAAATCCCAGAAAACTGAAAGCTGTCAATTTGCTCAGAGTAGTGGGACTGGATGCTTTTGACAGGGGCATTCTATCTCTGAGCTACACCCCCAGCCACCCTATTTTGTATTCTTTATTTTGAAATAGGGTCTCACTAAGTTGCGGAGGGCCTCACTAAGTAGCTGAGGCTGTCCACAAACTTGTGATCCTCCTATCTCAGCCTCCCAAGTACTGGGATCACAAGCATGCTCCACCACGCCCAGCTACAATATTTCTAAAATAAATGAAAATTAAAATTCTAAACATGCAGTAGCAGGAGATTTACAGAAACCACATAAACAGAATACTTAACTTACAGTTCTTCTGTATGTGCTTAACAAATAGGATTAATTTCTCCTGAAAGAACGAGGAGTACCTACCTAGAGGCAGATGTTGTCAAGACAACGAGGTCTACAACCAGGCCTCACATTCTACAACACCATCAGAAATTTACCCAGACACCTACAGCAAAAGAATTAATTCCACAATAATGAAAAGCTCAGACCGGAGGATCCGGGTTCGAGGCCAGCCTCAGCTACCCAGTGAGGCACTCCGCAACTTAGTGAGACTCGGTTTCAAAATAAAGAATAAAAAAAAATAGGGCTGGGGGTATAGCTCGGAGGTAGAATGCCTCTGAGTTCAATCCCCAGTACCACAAAAAAAAAAAAGAAAAGCTCAATCATAAATTTAGAAACAATGTCACCTCCGATCTCACTATATCCAGAATACAGCCTGCCAGAGTGTCGCCATGGCATCTAAAGGCCATCTAGATGAAAGGAAAGAGGAATGCCAGGTCTTTCCAGGACACAGAAGGTTTTAGGCCTTTGGTGAGCAGGGAATATAGATTAGAACAGAAAATATCATGAAAAATAGGCAGCAACTAAGTTCTCAGATGGGTAGAACTAACTCAGTTGTCCAAGGAAGGCAGGGGAAGGTAGGGCTTCAGAGATAGAAGTAAAACTTTGGCTCAGTCCTGATGCTGTGCTTGTCCGGATCACTCGAGTGTTCACCAAGAGAGTAGTAGAGCATTGAAGACACAAAAGAAATAGTGACAAAATGAACTGAATTGTCAAATTATTCCCCTAGGATTCCAAATGAAGTACAACTACATAGCTTTTGTCTATCTGAATCTATTTAGAGAAATATACTTGCATCTGTTGATTGATGAAAACAGAAGTCAGGGAGAGATCCTTCCTTAAAAAAAAAAAAAAAGTGTGGAGACATTGGAACTCACTTTTAATACATGCGAAACATTCACTATGTAGCAGGTAAATTTCTGTGCACTTCTGAGGATCCTCACACTTAACCATCATTAGAACCATATTCTGTAAGTGAGGGAAGGGAAAGGCAGAAAAATGAAAAAGAACTATTACAAATTATTATGAGGGTACCAGTTGGAATTAGTTTTGTACAACAGGGTAATAGGTTTTAGGAGGGTATATACCCAATAAAGTATGAAAGAGGAAGAGAAAATGGAGTCAACAGAGTGGTTTGGACCAAAGTCCGGATACTCCTGGTTGTCCATTAGGGCAGTTTGAGATCCTGTAGGAAGTAATCAAGGTCTCAGGGCAGGTGACCAAAACAGCATTCCAAGGTTTCTTTAAGAGTGTAAAAAATAAGGTAGAATTGCAAGTGAAGGAAATGGAAGCACCTTAACCAGGATACTAGGAGAAGAGCTGGCTTCACCATCAGCATCACCCTCACCCTGTGATCCTCACAGCTTCCCCATGAGGTAGAAATAGTGATCCCCACTTGGTCCATTGTCATTGTAGCATGGATCTTTTTACACTAGCACTTTAGACAATTTAAACTATTTCCCTACATAATTCTTTTTTTTTTTTGGAGGGGGAGGGAACTGGGGATTGAAACCAGGGGTGTTCTACTTCTGAGCTATACCCCTAGCCCAGTTTTTTTTTGAATGAGGTCTCACTAAGTTCCTGAAGGTCTTGCTAAGTTACTGAGGCTGGCCTCAAGCCTACAATACTCCTGTCTCAGCCTCCAAGTACTGGGATGATAGGCATACACCACCATGCCCAGCATTCCCTACATATTTCTGACACCAAGAGCTCCCAACATCTGAGAAAGGCTGGCTTTCAGAGATGACAAGCACCATGTCCCCTGCCTCAACTTCCTTTTTCTTCATCTTCACTGATTAAATTCCTTCAGCTCTCAAAGTCTCAAGCTAACACCCCAGCCCCCTGGCAGCGCTTCTCTCAGGAGCCAGCATAATGGAATCAAATCCTGATCAACCCATTGTAAATGGAAAACCGCAAGTTGAAAATGCACTTACCACACCTGACCTATGAGCAGCAGCATCTGAACAGGAGCTGTGGCCCGCTGCCACTGCCCAGCATCCCCAGTGAGCCGCACCACATATGGCTTGCCTGGGAAGAGATCAAAAGTCAAAATGCAGAGTACAGCTTCTACCGAGTGCTATCACTTTTGCACCATTGTGAAGTTGAAAAGTGACCATTGTAAGTGGAACCTTGGTAAGTCGGGGACCATCTGCCTGGGCCGGGCCTTCCATGCTGCTTGTGGTTAGTCTTCTGTGAGTCTTTCCCCCGGCCCCTTGTCACCTGCTCTAAGGCGGCCGGAAGCAGCTCAAGGAGACTTCCAATTGCAGCTAGGATTGACAATGCTGAAGAGCTATGGTATGCCAGTCTCCGGAAGGGGAGTCACTGGCATGCGCAAAGCGGTGCTTATGAACGCAGGTCCTGGAATCCAATTTCGAGAATTTAAATCCTGCTTCTGGCACTTTTGTTCTTTATGCCTGTGCTCTTCCTTCAGGCTTCTTTTCCAAAAATAGGTTGTTCTTCAGATTCCCTGAGTGAAGGCACACAAGGTACTCAGCTTAGCACCTGGCATACAGTAGGTGCTTAATAGTTATGTGCTCCTCCCATTATCAAATATCATTTCACATCATGCGTACAAGCCCTACCAAGAGTCCTGCAATACACAGAGGCACAGGGAATGGATAATAGAGAAGCAGCAGGGGGCTTGGGTCAAGATGGGGGACACAGGGCCACCAGTATCCCTAGCATTTTTGCAGAAGGAAGTGCATGCTAAGGCTTTTATTTGATTGAATGTGGAGAATGAGGAGGAGAGACCTAAGGAAATGCAGAGCATGTGACAACCCCATGTCCTACAGTCCCACTGGGAGGGAGGCACTGAAGCCCGCTGAGCTGTTTGCTCTGCAAGACTCTGGGAGGCCACAGGGCCGCTTCACGCTAGGTGACTCTGCGTGGGAATGGAAAAGCACCCATGGACGGGTGCCAGCAGATATTTAAATCACCCCCAGAAAATGCTAGAAAATGATGACAAGCAAAAGAGATGAATGGGGGCCAGGGGTGGAGAAAGTGCCCTGGTCCTGCGATCACGCAGGGAGAGGCTAGCACACTCTCAAATGTGACACCAGGCTCCCTTCTGTAGTGATAGGCTGGAGAAGGCTGGGGGCACAAATGTGACTCACCCAAGTTCATAGATGGAAAAACAAAGACTCTGGAGGTTAAATGGCTTAGCCAGCATCCCAGGTCTCCTAAGTTTCAGGGCTCAGCATCTGTCCTGGCTTGTGTGCATGACTGTACATCAGGCCCACCTGGCTGACAGCTTGACGTGAGTGTGTCGCCTCAGAGCATCTGATTACCAGGCTCAGCGTCCTGGTAACTGGCCTCAGATTAGGGTAGAACAATAGCCTCAGTCCCCAGGGGCTGTCCCTCAGCACCAACTCCAAAGACCAGCCCCCCATTAGCTTCAGAATGCCTGCCGCTGTGCACTCCATAATCCAAATTGGGTTCAAGCCCCCAGCCTCTGTGCGCCATTGTAGCGCTATATTTTTTATTCAGCATGCGATCAGAGATCTGCTAAAACCTCGTGTTGCCAAGATAAAAGAAGAAGAGATTTTGTTAATCCCAATGAAAATGAATTCTTCTTATTTTTTTTCCCTTGAAAGTAAAAAGAAAAACACGAGAGTAGTGCATTTGCCTCTCAAAAAAAAAAAAAAAATCCTGCTATCATGAGCTGGTTGAAACATGTGGCTTTTACAAGTCAACACAAAGAACAGCAATTCACACCCCTTCACCTCTTGCCAGCTTGTTTTCTTATCCTAGATATTCCAACTGTTCTCTTCTCTCCCAAGATGCTTTTGGGTACATTAATCCCAGCAGCCTTGAGATAGAGTATCCTTGAGGAGACAGAGGATGTTCATAGGATTTCAATGAAGAGAAGAGTAAAGGGCAAGTAGAAGCCAAGCATAATGGCACATGCCTGTCATCCCAGGACTTGGAAGGCTGAGACAGGAGGATTGCAGGTTCGAGGACAGCCTCAGCAACTTAGTGAGGTTCTCATCAACCTAGTGTGCAGGCACACACACACACACACACACACACACACACACACCACACACACACGCAAGAAGAAAAACATGAGCAAGGAAATGCTTGCCCTAAAAATATGATAGATTTCTACCAAATCTGAGAGATTCAGAGCCAGAAAGGACCTTAAAGATAACAAGCCAAACCTTCTCACCAGCTCACAGACACACATGCAGGTGCATACCTAGCAAAGACTGGGAGGGGAACTTGATTTGCCCAAGGAAACAGATGCTTCATTAAGGCCTCGCAAACGAAAGGAACAAGGAATGTACATGCTAATCTATCTGAAAAGAATTTTATGTAAATTTTAGCAAATGTATCTCAGAAGAAAAGGTGATGAGCTTTCTTTATCTCATCAACACTTATGTAGGAAATTCCCATTTCGATATCCACAGATAAAGTTTTATTGGAATACAGACACACCCATTCATCGGCACATCACCTATGGCTGCTTTGAAATTACAGCCACAGAATTATACAGTTGGGACAGACATAGAATGGTCTGCAAAGCCTAAAATATTTTCTCTTGAGTCTGCTGGCCCCTGGTCTGGTGGAGAAGGTCTCTCTTTCACAGTGTAGGTGTGCAGCTCCACAAGGCCTCCACTTGGCCGGCAGGGACACTGGAGCCCACTGTCCCAGCCCCACCACTTAGGGACATGTGTCTGGGCAATTCCTGAGCATCTCTGTGCTTTGCTTTCCTCATCTGTACAGTGGAGATCATGTTGATTAAAATAGTATAATTGAAACCTAATTGGATGTCAACTGAGGTCAGCCTGCCCTCTGAGAATTAAATAAGCTCAGTTAGGCCTGGCAGTCTCCTGTCCACCCTGCCTCTCTCTCAGAGCCTTATATCCTCCTGTTCACAGAGGCTCCAAATTCTAGCTCTGCTCAGACTGTGATGGCACTCATCTCCCCCTTCATCGGCTGGTTTTTGCTTCTCTGTACCCAGACAGACTGGTAACTCAACCAGCACTCCTTTAAGACCATCACAGGAAGCACTTCATGTGACCAGGTCATACTGATGGTTTGGGGCCCTGGAGAGGAGGTGATAGGGCTAAAACCCAAACAACCTTAAAATGAATGGTCCGAGTCTCTCTTTTCTGCAGCCTCGTGGCTGCTCCAGCACCAGCAACTTCCCACTGCCCACCTTTCCGACAGTTTCCAGCCTTCTACCCCACTCTCCCAGCCCTCCCCCACATCACCACACTGACTTGGAATTTCCTTGCTTTTCCCTGCTTCTCTGTGTTCTGGATCCCTGTTGTCCTCAGGACCCCCACCCCCCACCCCCATAGAAGCTCAATTTTTACCTCCATGCAACATCCCAATTGGTATGAATTGTGTCATAACCTCCCCTTAGAAGACAATACTAGGTATGGCATTGACTTGCTTTTTCTTCCGTAAATATGTAAAATATCTGTGATAAGTACCAATAAGTTCTATTTTGCTTCACCTAGTTTTCCCTCATGAAACAGACAAAATGCATACCATTAATACCTTATGCATGCACACAAAATATATAACATTATATGTCTATGTATATATTGCACATGAAGATTCTTTTGGGGGTTTTGTTTTGTTTTCTGGGGTTTTTTTTGTTTTTTGGGGGGTTTTTTTGTTTTTTGGGGGGGGGGGGGCTGAGAATTGAATTCTACCCACATTCTACCTCTAAACTCCACTCCCAGCTCTATTTTTTTAAAGGGTCTCATTAAGTTGCTGAGGTCAGCCAGGTGTGGTGGCACATGCTTGTAATCCCAGTACTTGGGAGGATCACCATTTCACAGACCAGAAGATCACAGGTTCGTGACCAGCCTCAGCTACATAGTGAGGCCCTCTGCAACTTAGTGAGTCCCTGTTTCAAAATGAAGTATAAAAAATAGGGCTGGGGGTGTAGCTCGGAGGTAGAATGACCCTGAGTTCAATCCCCAGTACTGCAAAAAATAAGGAAGGAAGGAAGGAAGGAAGAAAGGAAGGAAGGAAGGAAGGAAGGAAGGAAGGAAGGAAGGAAGGAAGGAAGGAAGGAAGGAAGGAAAGAAGGAAGGAAGGAAATAAAATAAGGCTGGAGGTGTAGCTTGGAGGTAGAATACCCCTGGGTTCCATCCTCAGTACTCTCAGTACTGCAAAAAAAAAAAAAAAAAAAAAGAAAAGAAAATCTTTGCTGAGGTCCCTATTAAATTGCTGAGGCTGGCCTTGTACTGTGATCCTCCTGTCTCAGCATCCCTAGTAGTGGGATTACAAGGGTTCTTCGCCGCACCTAGTTTGCACATGTAGGTTCTAAATACATGGTTGCCTACCAGAATAATCTCCATCTGAAGTATGTATTGGGAGGTGAAGAGGAAGGGCCAGTAGATTGGGCAGGGACCACATAGGACAAGGTAATGAAACTATCAAATTCACTTTTCTCCACCATCTAAGTGTACTGGGGGCTGAATCAAAGTCACCAGATGAAAATCCCTTGGCTATTTCCACGTTCTTTCCTTACCAGAAAAGAAGGACCCTGAGGCCTTTTATCTGTTGCATCTAAGCTGCATAGAATATCAGCTGAGATCTATTTCTTCTCTCTTCTCTCCTTCCTCCACAATCTCTGACCTAGTCATGCTGGAACACCATCCAGATGCTGCTACCTTTAACAGAACTCTTTTTTTTCCTCTCCCAAACTCTCCACCTTGCAAATACATTTTCATCAATGCTTGGCTTTGTACCTACCACAATCGATATGAAAAATGGATCTATGGTTTTGCAAAATTTCATTCAATGGTTCTCCAAGCATTCAAACTAGAAAATATCAGATAGCCAAGAATTGAAGGGAAGCCAGAAAATTTTTCCCTTGGGTCAGGTCTAGAACAGATTTCCTGGGCTTTTCTCTGGACAGATCACATTACCAAGGCTGCTCACACACCAACTGTACTGAACTGGCCAGTTCCTGCCTCCTGGAGTCCAAGGCTTCCTTCTGGGTCTCCGAGTATTCTGTGTCCCTTCCACTGCCTGAGTCGCCCTATTCACCATCTAGGCTGTCTCTCCCTTGGCTTCATCCATCAGATGAGGAGTGTCTCTGAAATGAATTACGGTTTTGTTCCTTCCAACCTGTGCTGAAATTTACAAGCCTAAAACAAAGGCTCTCACTGTACCCCAGCCTTGGCTCTGCCCAGGACACTAATTCCCTGACAGCAGTAGTCCACTTCCCTGGAAGCACATGTGGGAAAAAGTAGCCAACTCTTGATTAAGGAGCCCCATGGAAGGGTGCTGAAAAGGATCTTTTTATCATCTTTCTGCAGTCGCCTTTGTCCCTATCATCAGCGTCTCCCTGCCTCAGAGCTGTTGGACCCCAAAGGAATGGCCAACTGGACACCATGTTGGGGCCAATGTCTCATGCAGTTGGTGCCTATCATATGCTGAGGCTGTGCAAGATGGCCTTCGTACCTGAGCACCTACCACGAGCCTTTCCTCATGACTGTTACCAGTCCGATCTTTGCTGAACAGACAAATATAATGAATTCTGAGGAGCAACCAGGAACTTGGGTAGTTCAAGATCCGCCAGCATTTCAGTGAACATAGCCAAATGCAAATGCCAACTTTCCAATTGCAGAAGGAAGACTCTATAAAATAATTTCATCTAGAGACATTTATAAGGTCAGATGTTTATATATATGGAGAGGAAAGGGCCATCTATCCTTGACCCCAAGGAACCCCTGGAAATCTGAACATACTCCACTGTCAGCTGCTCTGCAAGATGCTGCTGGGGGAAGAAGGCTGGAGTGACCAGGGACTTGCGGTGACCTGGTGAGGTGCAACCTGGGAACTTACCTAGCCACAGTATGGTGAGCTAGGTTCTGAGTTGAGAGCCCAGGTATGCAGAATGCAACCTAGAGCCTGTGCCGGGAGAATAGAACAAAACTGCAATAAAATAAACAAGGACTAGCTCTCTTCACGAGCTCAAGGGAAATCAGGTTGAACCAGATGAAAAGCAGGCAGCAAGCCAAATCGATTCTACCTTACCAGAATAACGACACCTCTTATGCTTTCTTGGTGTACCCTGCGTACAAAGCAAGAAGATTTGCTTCTGGCAGATATTTTTTTCTTCTTCTGAAAACGAACAAGGAGGGTAGGTGAGGTGGCGGGAGTGGCATAGGATGCCAGTGTCCAAGAATTAAACCCCTCTATGCCAGGTGGGAAACATTGAGATCAAACTTTATTCAATGCTCCAAGAGAATGAAATATAGGAGTAATCATTAACAGACTTAAAAAAATCTGCTAAGACCAAAATAAGTGATAAAGGTCTTAAGTTAGAGAGAGAGAGAGAGAGAGAGAGAGAGAGAGAGAGAGAGAGAGAGAACACTAAGCTGAAACAGAATGGGAAGAGTGAATTTCAATTGTTTCAGTTCGCTCAGGTCATAGAGCACAGAGGCTTCAAGTTCACAGTGTCACATTGTTTGGATTGAAATTTGGACTCAAGCGCTTCCAAAACATTTGCCCAAAGGTCAAGGCATAATGCCCCATGTCTCAGCTTCAGCCACCTGCCAGAGAGTCACAGCCTGGTGCTCCTGGGAGGAGATATAAGAACATTGGGTGCTGAGTGCACCGGGGTCGCTGTGCCAAGCATGCTCCGGGAGTGAGCTCATTTAAGCTTCCCAACCCTGTGAGGTAGTTACCTTTGTGATAAGCACATGTGTATGTTTATCATAAACACTCACGACACAGAAAAGGAGACACAGGTACACAGGTTAGAAGGCTCGTCCACCATCACACACACACACACACACACACACAAAGAGGAGAGGCAGAGTGTGAACCTCGGTCTCAACACCACGCTATCTGTCATGAACCCGGCGAGCCCTCAGTATGCTTCAGCTTGAGCACTGCTCTAATGGGCCCTGAAATTCTAGGAATCGCAACCAAGCAAGGCTTCTCTGCAAGTTTGGCTACCCAGAGGCCAAAGGACTCGCTGGATGGCAGCTCCAGGCTTTATCCAGCCGTGGGATGTGCTATTATCACCTCTCTTTAAACCAAGCCCCCTGAAGCAAGGTAGACACCACACAGAACTACAGAAACGATTCTCTGTCTTCAAGGCCCTCCTGAGCTTGCAACCTTCACCTTGAAAACCAAATTAGATTCCACCCAAAGCACTGACTCCATGTTCTCCTAACAGAGTAACACGGTCTCTGATACTCAGATGAACAAGTGACCTCCAGGCCAAGCCCCAACGGGTCCCTCCCACAGACCCTCTCTTCTTTATAATTTGCAGGATCTCAGCCGGCGGGTGGCAGGGAATGGGAAGGGCACAGGCCTTGCTGGAACCTTTTTTCCCCCAGTAGCCTAGGATGGTTTCAAGTGATGACTCAGACCTGGCAGCGTAGAGCAGACCGTGCGCGTCCTCGGCAGCTGCCGTTTCTCATCACCATCGCCGCCCACGGGGACTTGCACAACAAGCACGTTGCACCAGGAGCCAGGTGACTGCCAGCATTGTTGAGCGGCCTGTGCTAGACAAGCCCATGGGAACCTCGCTCTCCTGCCAGCCACCCAGGCCCAGGTTCCTGCTCTTCCTGACGGTCCTACTGAACGTCACAGCAGGGCTTTACACATTGAGTGTCTAAGCCCACAAAACTACGGGCATAAGCCCGTGTGGCAATCCTTATCTTCCTCTACGCACACGCCTTGCCAGTAGCACCGCTTGTTCTGTAGGTACCATCATTGCTTTCACAAAGCAGTATTTGCTTTGTACGAAATCCACAGAACACCTTCAAGGAGGAAATCCAAAATCAGTGCTAATCTACCTACCTAGAAAGAAACCTTATTAATCTGTCTGGTCCTCCCACCCACTCATCTTTCTTTTTTTTTTTTTTTCTGCTTTTGTTAGTGTGTTGTAATTATACATCAGAGGGAGATTCAAAGTGACATAAACTTCCAGGCACACAGCGCTTGGTGTATTTCCCTCCACAGCCCACCGGCTCTCCCTTCCGCCCTCCTAGCGCCTGTTAGTGAGGTTAATAAAAATCGCCATATTTGCCGGGCGTGGTGGCGCACGCTTGTAATCCCAGCATTCGGAAGGCTGAGACCGGAGGATCCGGGTTTGTGGCCAGCCTCAGCTACTTAGTAAGGCACTCCGCAACTTAGTGAGACTCGGTTTCAAAATAAAGAATAAAAAATAGGGCTGGGGGTATAGCTCGGAGATAGAATGCCCCTGAGTTCAATCCCCATTACCGCAAAAAAAAAAAAAAAAAAATCACCATATTTGACTGTTTCTTTCCTCAATCTTCATTTTCCCTCAACACCTCCCTCCATCAATCCCCTTCACTATTCTACTAGTTTCTCTCCTCATTTAATGAAAGTCCCTTTTGTTTCTTATTTTTTTGTCTGTTTTTGTTTTACTAGCTTCCACATAAGAAAGAAAGTATACAACCCTGGGCTTTCTGAGACTGGCTGATCTCACTTAGCATAATACTCTCCAGTTCCATCCATTTTGCTGCCAATGACACCATTTTGTTCTTCCTTATGGCTGAGTAAAAGCCCATTATGCATAGATACCTCATTTTCGTTATCCATTCGTCTGTTGACAGACACCTAGGTTGGTTCCATCATTTGGCTACTGTGAATTGTGCTGCTATGAATATGGGTGTGCATGTGTCACAATAGTGTTGTGACTTAAATTCTTTTTTTTTTTTTTTTTTTTTTGCAGTACTGGGGATTGAACTCAGGGTCATTCTACCTCTGAGCTACACCCTCAGCCCTATTTTTTATTCTATATTTTGAAACAGGGTCCCACTAAGTTGTGGAGTGCCTCACTAAGTAGCTGAGGCTGGCCGAGACCAGATCCTCTGGTCTCAGCCTCCCAAATGCTGGGATTACAAGTGTGTGCCACCACGCCCAGCTACTTGAATTCGTTTTGAAAAGATACTGAGGAGTGGCATGGCTGGATCATATGATGATTCCATTCCTAGTCTTTTGAGGAGCCTCCATACTCATCTCCACAGTGGTTGTACTAATTTACAATCCCACCAACAGTGTATTCGTGTTCCCCATATCCTCACAGCATTTATTATTGTTTGTGTTTTTAATGATTGCCATTCTAACTGGAATTAGATGGAATCTCAGCGTAGCTTTGATTTGCATTTCCCTGGTTGCTAATAACGTTCAACATTTTTTCATGTATTTGTTGGTCATTTGCATTGCTTCCTTTAAGAAATATCTGTTCAGTGCGATGGCCCATTTTTAATTTGGTTATTTGGGGTTTTATGTTAAGTCTTTTTTTAGTTCCTTATATATCCTAGATATTAGTCCTCTGTGAGAGAAGTAGCTGGCAAAGATTCTCTCCCATTCCGTAAGCTCTCTCTTCAGACTGTTGGTCGTATCTGTTGTGGACCAGAAGTTTTTGAATTTGTGCAAAAGAATTGATTCTCGATTCTATTTTCTGAACTTTGGAGTTCTTATTGAGAAAGTCTCTACCAGTGCCTACATGTTGGAGAGTTGCTCCTATGTTTTCTTCTAGTAATTGCAAAGCTTCTGGTTTAATTTCTAGGTCTTTGATTCATCTTGAGTTGATTTTTGTGCAGGTTGAGAGATAGGGGTCTAGTTTTATTCACCTGTTTGTTGAAAAGGATGTCTTTTCTCCGAGGTATATTTTTGGCACTTTTCATTTATTTTTTATACAATTGTGCAAAAGGACATTTGCTTTTCATTTTCACTTAATATGATGTTGTGAACACTTGTTATATCTAAATATTTTTGAAGACTTAATAATTCCATATAGCTTTAATATGTACTTCATTGATTTCTTGGGAATGGCTCACATATTTACTAAATATTTTAATGCTTTCTTTTATTGAATTATCTATTAACATATTGACCCATTTTTATATTTAGAGAGGATTTGCTTTTCTTATCCATTGTGGCCTTGTCATTTTTATTGCGAGTATTTTTTTTTGGCTTATTGATAGCTTTGTAATTGGATTTTGCTTTTAGATAGTCAGCCTTTAATTTTTGAGTGTCACCTCTGTAAACATTTGCATTTGTGATTTTTCTACTTCTTTCATGTATTCTAAGTTTTCCATTCCTGAAGAGTTAAGCATTTATAGTTCTTTTTTTTTTTTTTTTCTTCAGTTTTTACCTTTAACTCTTTATATAGTTTCATTTGATGGTGCTATTTTTAAAAACAAGACTTTTTCTAGCAACAAAAGTATTTCCAATATAGAAATTTTGATAAATAAAAAAAAATATATAAATCTCCATATAGGGTTGCCACAGTTAGCATTTTCCTATATTTATCTGTACTTTTATTGCATATATATTGGGTACCACTCAATATATGTTAAAGCTACCTCTGAGCTACACCCCCTCCCCCTTGTTTTTGTTGTTGCTGTTGTTGTTTTATGAAATGGGGTCTCGATAAATTCTGAGGTGACCCTCAAACCTATGATCCTCCTGTCTCAGCTCCCCAGGTACTGGGACTTCTTGGGGGGCTGAGTCAGGGTACTGCTACTTGGGGGGCTGAGTCAGGGTACAGTTTTACTAAAAATATATAAAATTACACACCCAGCTGTACTTTTATGCATTTTTAGTAAAACTGACTTTATTGTATATATTTATACACATATATACATTTATATATACACATATATATTATCATCCTTTATATTCATATACTTACGTATCATATTTCATTTAATATTGTATAGTTAATATCTTATTATGTCATTTAATAGTCTTTAAATGTTTTATTTATTGCCTGAATATTTCATCATAGAGACTATACGGTATGTAACAAATTCCCAATTACTGGCCTTACCTTATTATAAATATGATTTGAAGAATACTATTTATAAGTAAATTTGCAGGTCAATGTATTTGAACATCTTAGAGCTTTTTAATGAATCCTGATCTTCAGAGAGTAGAATCCTTCCAAGACTCTACCATAAATCAGTGAATGGCCTTCCTCACCACACTCTCAAAATCAAACTGTTTTTTAAACCCCTTGCCAATAGATGAGGGGGGGTGATGTTTTATTTTAATTTGCATTATTACAAGTGCAGCAGAATATTTTTGCATTTAAATCCTGACTCCATCTGGAATTTATTTTGGTGTTTAAAGTTGGAAGAGGGTCTGACTTGATTTCCCCCCAGAAGCCAACACCGTTTGTTGAAAGATTCTATCCATCCCTCCATTGTGTGATACCCTCTTGTTCATACGCTAAGTTCCTACACAGGCTGAAGTTTAAGGACTAACCACTCTGTCTGTCAATCATGGGTCTACTGGGTAGATAGTGTTGCAGATCTGCTCATTTCTCATATTCCCATCTCCCCCACAGCCCACACGCTATCCAAGTGTTCACCAAAGCATTACATTGGGAATTTGGACTGAGATTTATGAAGCCCATAAGTTAACTTGGGACAAATTAATCTTTGCATCAGTATGTCCTATAAAATGACATATATTGTATGTCCCTATCATTTGAATCTTCTTTTATATCTCTCAATAAACTTTGGGAGTTTTCCTCATAAAGATCCCACACATTTCTTTGTACAGAGTATGACTCGTAGGTATTACGTGACCTTTTCTTGTCGGTATGATATAATCTTTTTTCCCATCATCTCTTCTAACCATTGTTTTATAGCTTATATATGGCAAAGCTGTTAACGTTAGTGTATTTTATGGGAATCGCCCTTTAAATCCATAAGTGTGTATTTAATCTTATCAACTATTTCAGCATTGACTTAAGCATCAAATTGTTTTGGACTCTAATGATGTGACTGATCAGAAATATTTTCTCAGACAATACTATCTTGACATTCTTTACACAAGTCCCACTTTTGAATTTAGCCGTCACGGTTTTAAATTTTCCATGCATATCTCTGTAACATATTTATTTATAATTTTTCTACTTATGCTACAGTGAAAGCTTTAAGACCAAGATTAAGCCAACTTTATAAAATTTGGGGGTTTTTTCACGCATTTTTTTCAGCATAGAAATAAGCTTTTCCTTTTAAATTTAAAATAACTCACCAGAAATTTATCTAGCCCTGGAATAAATTTTAGAATACATTCTTTAACTATTTTTATATTTCTTCCATTTGCATTAATGTGTTTGGGGTTTTAATTTTCCCTTGGAAAATTTTCAAAGTTTTCCAACAAAACTTCCTTTCCAAGCTGGGCATGGTGGTACATACCTGCAATGCCAGTACTTGGGAGACTGAAACAGGAGGTCACAGATTCAAGGCCAGCTTCAGCAACTGAGCGAGACACTCAGCAATCTAGCAAGACCCTGTTTCAAAATTCAAAATTAAAAAGGGCTGGGAGTATAGCTTGGAGGTAGAATGCCCCTAGGTTCAATCCCCAGTACCAAATATTAAAAATCCATTCCATCAAAAAGTCCCGTTTTTTCCATAGTATTTATTCTTCTATAGTTTAAAAATGTACTACAAGAAAGGCAAGTCTTAGATTTATTTGTTAGGTATACTGGAATTTTTTGTTTGTTTTATTGTTGCTGGGGTTTTTTGTTGTTGTTGGTTTCGTTGTGTTATTTCATTTTATTTATTTTTGGTACTAGGGATTGCATTCTACCTCTGAGCGACATCCCCAGCCCTTTTTCTATCTTTTTTTTTTTTTTTTTTTTTTTTTCGGTACTAGGAATGGAACCCAGGGGCATTCTACCTCCGAACTACACCCCCAGTCCTATTTTTTATTCTTTATTTTGAAACAGGGTCTCACTAAATTGCAGAGGGCCTCACGAAGTAGCTGAAGCTGGCAGCACCATGCCTGGCTCCTTTTTCTTTTTTATTTTGAAAGAAGTTCTCACTAAATTGCCAAGGCTGGCCTCAAATTTGAGATCTTCTTGTCTCAGTCTCCCAAGTAGTGGGATTACAGGTGTGCTGCCACACCCAGCTTTCCTATATTCTAAGTCAGAATTTATGCTTCAATTACAATTTCTTTTCCACTCTCCAACTTGTTTTCTTGTTATCCTTTTACTTGTTTTCTTGAATAATTTCTTCATCTATTTATTCCTCTTATTTTTAAAAAATGAAAATACCTGCTGATATCATTTTCCCTCTAAGTACAACTTTAGCTACATTTCAATGTTTTTGAAATAGTTTTGTTATTTTTCAAATAGACTATAAAGAAAATGAGTTTGAGTTTTGAAAGTTTTGGAGATTTGTTTTATGTCCTAAGTGACTGGATTGTTTTGTTTGATTTGGGGGAATTTGTTTCAATGTTTATAGCACTAGAGTTAGAGAACATGACCTGTAGAGTTTCTACAAGAAATCTGGACTCTTTTGATATTTTCTTAGTAATAATATATCTTTTAATCATTTCTGACAATAGTTGGTAAAGATTGTTAAAACCCATTGTACTTCCTTACCATTAGTGACTCCTTATATTTCAAACATTTGATTAATACATGTTTTGTCAGGCTGTTGGATACAGAAAGAAAAGTGTGGCAGCCAAGCCCCAGGCTCTGGGTACAGATCATTCTTCTGTCCCTGATCAATTGTGACATTCTCAAATCTTCAGTTTCCTTTCTCTGAAATGGGGATAAAGACTTTTGAGAT
>PVLC010032099.1:0-18372 GCA_004027655.1 Graphiurus murinus | reverse complement strand
CTGTGGGAACTCTGGACAAACTTCTACTCACTTTAAGAAAGAATTCTGTGGGCAAGCTGCCTGAAAATGAACAGAATGGTCTTTCCTGGGATGTCATGAGCTCCCCAACACTGGAGGTATGCAATAAGAGCAGTGTTGCAGGAGAATTTCATTAGGATGGTGGAGGACTGGAGGGAGGAGGACATTGGCACAATATAAAAACACTAGAGCCAGGCATGGTGGCGCACGCTTGTAATCCCAGCATTCGGGAGGCTGAGACTGGAGGATCCAGGTTCGCGGCCAGCTTCAGCTACTTAGTGAGGCACTCCGCAACTTAGTGAGACCTTGTTTCAAAATAAAGAATAAAAAATAGGGCTGGGGATATAGCTCGAGATAAAATGCCCCTGAGTTCAATCTCCAATACTGCAAAAAAAAAAAAAAAAAAATATATATATATATATATATATATATAGAGAGAGAGAGACAGAGAGACAGAGAGACAGAGAGACAGAGACAGAGACAGAGACAGAGAGAGACAGAGAGAGACAGAGAGAGAGAGAGAGACTAAACAAGCCAGGCGAGGTAGCTCATGTCTGTTATTCCAGTACTTGGGAGACTGAGACAGGAGGATCTCAGGTTTGATGCCAGCCTCAGGAACTTGACAAGACTCCCAGCAACCTAGTGATACCCTGTTTCAAAATAAAAAGGGCTAGGGGTATATCTTGGAGGTAAAACACCCCTGGGTTCAATCTCCCATACAAACAAAACAAAACAACGCTAAACAGTACTAAGTCATGGCTTCTTGTCCTGACTCTGTCTCTCGTATGCTATGCTCTTCCCTCTCCAGGTCTTTAGGCTCCAGAAATGAAAAGAACAAACTTGAATTAGATATTCTCTGAAGTCACGTGCTCCATATATATATATATATATATATATATATATATATATATATATATTGGTACTGGAGATTGAACTCAGAGCCATTTTACCTTCGAGCTATACCCCCAGCCCTATTTTTTATTCTTTTTATTTTGAAACAGGGTCTCACTAAATTGCAGAGTGCCTCACTAGGTAGCTGAGGCTGGCCATGAACTCAGATTCTCTGGTCTCAGCCTCCAAATGCTGGGATTACAAGCATGTGCCACCACGCCCGGCTTCCAAGATTCTTTTAAAGATAAGGGTCAGCTGGGCATGGTGGTGCATACTTGTAATCCCAGTTTTTGGGAGGCTGAAACCGGAGGATCCAGGTTCAAGGCCAGCCTCAGCTATTTAGTGAGGCCCTCCGCAACTTAGTGAGACCCTGTTTCAAAATAAAGAATAAAAAATAGGACTAGAAGTGTAGCTCGGAGGTAGAATGCCCCCTGGGTTCAATTCCCAGTACTGCAAAATAAATAAATAAATAAATAAAGATAAGGGTCAAGGATCTTAAGGTTTCTACAGTTTTGAATTAAAAGCAATCTGTGAGGAGTAATGCATCTTGTCCTTTTGATGAATATGTCCTGGTTCAAACATTTTCAACCCCTTTACAGGCCCCTAAACAGCTCAGTTATTCCAGAAAAGTCAGACTCTGGGCATCAAGACTCTTGAGGTTACTGGTCTCCCTCCCTTCCCCTTTCATCCTGGAAAAATTCCCAAGTTTCATTTTGCTCTACAGATCCTTAGGCAAAATGCCCTCTTGCTCTTTGGAGAAGCTCTACAAGCTAGTTCTCAAAAGAAATAAGTGTTTAGCCTGAAACATATGCAATAATTTATACTTTAATTGAAACTTTTTCACTGTAGCTGAAGACCCCTATTGAATGGATGGTTACGCAGGAAGAAAAAATGAATTTTCCAAACACATGGAATAGGAGATTAAACAAGATGCTGATCAGACAGGAAGAAGGAAACAGAAGTGGAAGAATTCCATTTTATAATTCAAACATAGAGTGATGTTCAGATGATCTCATTAGTATGGTTATAATTATTTGAATCAACTCTCATGGCTTAATTCCAAAGTGCTCAATTACACAATCATGTAGCTAAGAGATAATGGACTGTCTATTACTGGCATATATATCCATCCAGTCAGTCTCATTTTGGAAGTAAATTATGGTCTCAAGAAAAGAAGGGTAATAAAAGTATTTACCTTTATAATTTTTCATAAAAGATAATTTACTTAAAAACAACACTTCTTTAGCACTTACTGTATAGCAAGTATTTTACATGAATTATACTGCTTAGTCCTTACATGGTTAAAATGTTATTTAACTTCACTTTACAACTGAGAAAACAGAGACCCAAAGGTTACCCTGCCAGCCACAGGTGTTGCACACTTGTAATTCCAGTACTTGGGAGGCTGAGACAGGAGGATCGCAGGTTTGAGCCCAGTCTCAACAACTTAGTGAGATCCTGTTTCAAAGTAAATAATAAAATCAGGCTGGGAATGTAGCTCGGAGATAGAATGCCCCTGAGTACAATCCCCAGCACCCCCCTTTCACACACACACACACACACACACACACACACACACACACACACACATTACCCTGCCAGAGAGTGGCAGCTCTGGTTTCACATGTCCTGCACCTGTACACCTGTGCACCTGCTCACTCTTAATAAGTTGAGTCCTCTTCATACCTCTGCCTTCTGTTCTATGAAATGGACTCATTCCTGCCCTGGGTAATGCACACTCAGCTGCACAAGTACAATCAGACTGTGCAAGGGACAGGCACAAAGCATACTCAGAAACAGACAATTAGAATCACAGCTATGATAGAAGGGAGAGGACGGTCATTGTGAGAATTAAAAGGAAAAATATTGCTTTGGAATCTATCCAGTGTAATTAAATTTAAGAATTAGTTTTACCTATTTTATTTATCTATCTATTTATTTGTTTATTTGTTTGTTTATTTATTTATTTATTTATTTTTGTGGTACTGAGACTTGAACTCAGGGGCATTCTACCTCCAAGCTACACCTCCAGCCCTTTTTTTAAAAAAACAAGGTCTCACTAGGTTGATGACAGTCTCTCTACTTGCTAAGGCTGTCCTCAAACCTGCAATCTTCCTGTCTCAGCCTCCCACATAGTGGTATTACAAGCATGACCACCACACCCAGCAGCACTTATTTGCTTTAAATATGCGCTTCAGTTTTATTTGTGTCTCCAATTCACCTCCACACATTTTCCCCTTGCTTTCTGAAGGGAAGAGCATCTGTATTTAGCACTCTCGTGGGCCCTGGAGCAGATGCTGCCAATCCCTGCCCACGTCACTCAGGCCTTACCCTCCTCAGTGCTTTATAAGCTTCCAGTTGCCAGTGTGTGCACCTTTGTATCTGAGGGTTTTTCCCAGAGCCACAGAGGAGCAATATGCCAGTGTGACAGAACAAAAGCACCCAGGAATTAACAGTCCCCATACACCCAAGAGCAGCCCTCAACTGAAGACTTTAGGGGCACAAATACTCCAACTCCTCCACCAGTCTGAGGGGCATGTTTCCATTGTAAATACAGAGTTTCTCTGTGGGGCTCTGCTCCAGTGACCCACTATGATGGCTGGCTTAGTAGCACAATAGGATTGGCTGCCTTCTCTTCCCTGTATCACTTCTTCATTCTCCTACTGGTACATTCTGAATGACTCAACTATCCTGACTTAAGTTTAAGCCCTTACCCCATAGTCTGCTTCTGAGGGAACCCAGACAAATTAGGTTTCCTTGATGTCTGGCTTGATGTGGGTTCAGCTAAGAAGGAAACACCAACAAGAGCTGATGGAGTTTTCGTTCTACCCCCAGCCCTCCCAGGGGTGCCTGGACCCAGAGGTCCTAACTCCTGCCAGGGCCCCCTTCCATAGCTCACTCTGGTTCCAGTAACTGCCCCTTCTCCTCCCCCTTCAGTCCTCAGGCCACAAGCAGAACCATTACTAGTTCTGAGGTACTGAAGCATTCGATTTTTTTTTTTTTTTTTTTGCTACTAGGGATTGAACCCAGGCAGGGGCATTCTACCTCAGAGCTACACCCCCAGTCCTATTTTTTATTCTTTATTTTGAAACAGGGTCTCACTAAGTTGCAGAGGGCCGCACTAGGTAGCTGAGGCTGGCCAAGAACCCGGATCCTCCTGTCTCAGCCTCCCAACTACTGGGATTATAAGCGTGCACCACCACACCTGGCTTGAAGCATTCAATTTTGATTACCTTCTACCAAATCCACAGTTTTGCAAATAGTCTCTACATTTAACTTTCTTCAAATTATCAGGGTTTGCCCACCGTCTGTTTGCTGTTGGTACCTTGACTGACTCCACAGGATTGAAGAGTGCTGGGTTTAGCCTCTGAGAGGACAGTTGGTTATGAGGGACCATGGGGAGGGCACAAGATGATGACAAGGATGATGGAAGGGACAAAGATGGAAAGAGAAGCGCGCGGCGTAGCAAAGGCAAGCCGCTTTGGTGGTGGAAGGGCAGGTGGTTACAGTAATAATCTATTTCTGCCTAACAAAGTGTTCCAAAACTTAGCAGCTTAAAACAAATATGCATGATTGCAGTTTCTTTTTTTTTTTTTTTTTTCGGTACTGGGGATTGAACTCAGAGGCATTCTACCTCCGAGCTTTACCCCCAGCCCTATTTTTTTTTTTAATTCTTTATTTTGAAACCAAGTCTCACTAAGTTGCAGAGTGCCTCACTAGGTAGCTGAGGCTGGCTGCAAACCCCAATCCTCCGGTCTCAGCCTCCCAGGTCTCAGCCTCCTGAATGCTGGGATTACAAGCGTGCGCCACCACACCCAGCTATGATTGCAGTTTCTGAAGGTCAGGAATCCAGGAGCTGATGGGCTGGCTGGGTCTAGCTCAGGGTGTCTCACGAGGTGAGGGTCAGGCCAGCAGCTGGGTCTATGGTCATTTTGAGTCTTGAGTAGAGTTGGAGAATACACTTCTGAGCTCTCTCTCTCTCTCTGGATGTCGGCCAGAAGCTTCAGCTTCTTGCTGTGTAGCACTCACCATAGGGCTGCACACAAAATGGCAGCTGGCTTCTCCCAGTGAGGGGATCCAAGAGAGAGTGTAGGGGTGGAGGGGAGGATATGAGCATGTGGGTGGGTGTACGCATGCTTATGCACACACGTATACACACACACACATGCGCGCGCGTGCACACACACACACACACACACATACACATACACACCACATGCCAGCAAGAGAGTTCTCACAGAGGAGTGACAGGCTGTTGTCATCTAGTCTTGGGGGAGTCATACCATCATGTCTGATATGCTACTGGTCACCAGGGTATGAATATGACCGAGCAGAGATCATAGAGGACCAACTTGGAGGCTAGCTTCACAGGTGCCCGAGAGTAACAAAACCTCCCATTGAACTTCCCTCTGAGGAGAGAAAGACTCTGGCAAGATGGCTCCAAGTCAAAAAGAGCTTCCCAGAACTGAATTTTAAGAGGCACTGAGAGGAACAGAGGGGAGTATGGACAACATGGGAAGTCCTGATCATCCAAAATAACAAAAGAAGTCAACTCACTGCTCAGGGAGCACACTTGAGCACTAATCGCTTCTGTTCTCTGGGCTACTTCTGTAGCACTGACGTTGTGCTGCAGTCTGCCTAATTTACTCTCATTAACTTGGTTCACCCTCACAGTGAGAGGCAGAGCTCATTTGGAAGAGCCTTGGCACCATGCCAGATGCTCAGCCTGAGTTAGAGCTCTAAAGATCTGATTAATGTGTTTAGCAACCAAGTGATACACACTCACTTTCTCTTTCTCTCTCTCTCTCCCCCTCCCTCCCTCCCTCCCTCTTGTGAAATGCGCTTTCCTGTGTGGTAATCATCATGCATTGTGAGTCGGAGCAAAATAAATGAGAATGAAAGTTGGAACAAGTCAGCTTTGTCTCCTCCTCTTAAACATAAAAGTGTCTGGTCCTTTCCTGAATCTTTTTATTTTGACCTCAAGGAGAAGAAACAGATGGTGTTAGTAGTGATGTCTGAGGAAATAAACTCCCAGTGATTGAATTCAGCCACATCATGAAACAAATTGTCCTTGGCCCCACCAGAGCCTCCCTGTGCATGGCTCAAGCTGCAGCCTTCACATGGTGGTCAATGCACGTGATACCCCAGAGCCAACTCAGGGAATCCCACATGCTCTACCATCAGAATAGCCAGAATCCCCAGTCCAAGACACAACTGCCTCTTGCCTGGCTCACTATAGCAATCTCCACTCACTTCTGCCTCTATCCTTTCCTGTTTCTCCATTCCCAAAACAGTGTCCAGAGTGACCTTTGTAAACTGCAGATTAGACCACGTCACTGCTCTGCTTGAAATCATGCAATGGTTCCATTCCCGCAGAGCAAAATTCAGTGCCCATGAGCTGCCTCTCTGCTCCGGTTATTTCTGGTGCCTCGTCACTGAAGGCCCTCCCCCTGCTCAATCCCAAATAGCCCCCTGGTCTCTTTGCTTTTCCTCATTTGGAATTTAGAGACTCTAATCAGCCTCTTTCTGGAAGGCTCTTCCCGCTCCCTGATGGCCACTTAGCTCTCTGCCCACCTCTTTCAATCTTTGCTCAAATATGACCTTCTCATGAAGGCTACCCTGCCAGTCTATTTAAAATTGTAAGCTTCATCCTCCCTGCTATTTCTCTTCCTATCTTCTACAGGAAGGAACTACTTAAAGATACACACACACACACACACACACACACACACACAGATATAGATATATAGATTTTTTTTTTTTGAGACAGAGTCTCACCAAATTACCCAGGCTGGCCTCGAACTCACCATCCTCCCACCTCAGGCTCCCAAGTAGCTGGGATTACAAGTATGTACCACCTTGCCCAGAAACTAAAAAGATTTCTTTAATTGCTGACTTCCATCTGCTAGTAAGTTCCAGATAGTTGAGGATGGTATTCATCTATTCCACAAATATTTATTAAATGCCTGCCAGGCACTGAGTTGGGCAGAAATTCAGTTTTCCGTTCTCTTTTATTCAATTGAGCACTGTTAGTCTCCTGGAAGCAACCCTTGAGTTGGTAAGCTGTGTAGAAATGAGGGCCAGCCAAGGGTAGCAACAGCAAGAAATTTGGAGCCATGACCTGAATTCAAACCCTAGCTCCACTTCTAACTCCTTTCTATCTTAAACTAAGAAGAGTAGACTAGTTAATGTCTAAGGTCTCTTCTGGATCTCCTCTTCCATGACTTCACCCTCATTTCACAGAGCTCCATAGTCCCTTGAGTCAGTGTGAACTCACAAGGGTGGGTGGAATAGCGTGTGTGGTCTCAGCCTGCCCTGTGAGCCATCATTTCAGGAGCCAGACATCTGCCTTAAGCACTAACCACAGATACAGTGGTTAACTTGAGGTCATGCTATGCATCCTCCCACTTAAAGGACATGCCCAGCCTGCATTTCTGCTGCCTCGGCAGAGCATAGAGTCCCACAGAGTCGACACTAGTTTCCTGTGTGTCTACTAAGCACAAGGAAGGAGAGTGGGGGTGACAAGCTTTGGTGAAAGCTTGAGAAATTCCTGTTGAAGCCAAGGGGAGAGCATTCTTAGAGACGGGAAACTCATGTGCCCAGAATGAGGCCATCCAACAAACTTCTAGGGCAAAATAAATAGGCTATAGGCTATCATTTGCTTTTTTTTTTTTTTTTAAGTACTGGAAATTGAACCCAGAGGCAGTCCTCCTCTGAGCTACACCCCCACTAGTAACTTCTTTTCTTTCTTCCTTCCTTTTTTTTTTTTTTTCCCCCTTAGGGTCTCCCTAAGCTGCTGAGACTTATCTCAAACCTGTGATCCTCCTGTCTCAGTCTACCAAGTATTGCCACCACACCCAGCTTGAACTAGAATCTTGCTAGGACATATTGATGCTTAGTCATCTGCAGTCTGTTATGCCAGGAAACTCCAGTGGGCATCAGTAAACTCCAACCAATGCTTGTTTGGCCAATGCTTGTTTTTGTGCAGCCTGTACACACTACTGAAGAAGCCAGCATTGTGAGTCTCAGAAAGCAAGGCTCCATTTTTCCTCACCCCTCCCCACTGGCCCTTCTCCATCTGGTCTATCTCCAACAAGGTACAAAGTGTGCCCACCACTAGACAATCAGCAATCCAGAGGAATGAGACACAAGTTGTCTCCAGTTATATAGATACATAATATCTTTGATTTTGCCTTGGCCTGCAAAGCCCAAAATATTTACTCTCTGGCCCTTTACAGAAAATGTTTGCCAACCCATGGGCTATAGCATAATGTGTTAGAGGGTGGGGTATGAAGTAGCTAGATGATTTGGATTCAAATCCTATCGCTACCACTTCTTATTATCGTGACCTTGGGAAAAATCACTTACCCTCTTTGAGCCTGTTTTCTCACCTGTAAAAGTGTATTAATAAATATAACATCTGCCTCAGGGGGTAACTGTATACATGGGCACCTACCATTGTTAGCAAATTTAGCAATGTATGCATGCAATTAAAATACTATGATATAAAAGTCATCAAAGTTTATTGTGTGGCTACCCAGGATCAGGCCCTTTGCCAGGCCTTCATCGAGACACGGTTTAGAAAGAAGACAGGCTTGTTTTAAAAGTGAAGGCAATGCAGTAACCAAGCTGCTCTAACAGGACACACATGTGGGACAAACGCAAGCATGGTCTACTTCCTTGTAGGGTTGGACAAGGTATCATAGAGAAAAATACTCATGAGCTGGCAAGCAGATAAAAAGGTAATTCCTGGCTGAGGGAACTGCATGTGCAGGGTCCTGAAGGCTTAAAAGGACTGAATATTCTCCTTAGTCAGCAAGAGTTACATAGGCCTTGAGTATAGTGGAGCTGTTTGAAAGATGAAGTCCCAGATCCTACAGAACCCGATCCACTATTCCAAAAGTTTGGGGATTTGTTCCATAGGTGATGGAGAGCCACTGAAGGAAGCCAAACAACAGCAAAGTAGAATCAAGAACAAAATACGCGTTTTAGCCCAACGTGGTGGCACACACTTGTAATCCCAGTATTTGGGAGGCTGAGACAGGAGGATTGCAGGTTCGTGGCCATCCTCAGCAATTAGTGAGGCCCTCAGCAATTTAGTGAGACCCTATTTCAAAATAAAAAATAAAAATAGGGCTGGGAGTGTAGCTCGGAGGTAGAATGCCCCTGGGTTCAATCCCCAGTATCACACACACACACACACACACACACACACACACACACACACACACACAGAGTTTATATATACCACTCTGAACCAGGCATAGTGGTGCACACTTGTAATCTCAGTACTTGGGAGGCTGAGACAGGAAGATCACAGGTTCAAGGCCAGGCTTAGCTACTTAGTGAGGCCCTCTGCAACTCAGTGAGACCCTGTTTCAAATTTGAAAAATAGGTCTGGGGGTATAGCTCAGAGGTAGAATGCGCCTAACAAGAAAAAGAAAAAAAAATACCACTCTGGCTCAATATAGACAGCAGATCAGACAGCAGTCAGGAAGCTGCAGTTAGTCTAAGAAAAAGGTACAACTGTGAACTAAGGCAGTGGCTATGAGAATGGAGGCAGGTGAATTCAGGAGATAGAATCCACAAGAAGTGTCTCAGGAAGTTCCCAAGTTTTGGCTGGGGCAGGTATGCGCCAGTAAGGGCATAACTATAATAAGAGAGACAGATTTGTGGGGAAAGATAACAAACTGTTTTTTAAAAAAAACAACACTCAAGTTCAGTCCACAGAAAAGATTTTCCAGAGCCAGGTATGGTGGCACACACTTGTAATCCCTGTACTTGGGATGCTGAAACAGAAGGATCATAGGTTCAAAACTGACCTCCACAGCGTAGCAAGGATCTCAGCAGTCTATTGAGACACTGTTTCCAAATAAGAAATAAAATCGGACTGGAGGTGTAGCTTGGAGGAAGAATGCCTCTGAGTTCAATCCCCAGTACCAAAAAAAGAAAGAGAAAAGAAAAGATTTTCCAGAAGGAAAGCATTCTTGCAACTCTTTTGTTGCGAGGTGACCCACAGAGACACACCAGACTCCATTTGTGCCAAAGAGGTCGCTTTATTTACCGGCCGCCAGCTGACCGGGATGAGCAGCCTAAAGGCTGTCTCATGGAACTCTGGGGTAAGCCAGTTTTATACCTTTTGGTTACAGAGTTGGGGGTATGGAAAGGTTAGGTTGGTGTCATTACATCATTACACCAGGTGCTCTCACAGCAACACAATCAATGGGGTCATTAGGTGTTATTTTTATGGTAAAGGGTCATTAAATGTCATTTTTACGCTAAAGACAACCTTTTTTGGGGGAGGGGGGTCTTTCTAATTACGCATTACAAGCAAGCAGATTACAGAAGCAGATAATAGAGGTCAAAATTCCTTTCTACCTCCTGGTTTAGTTTCGGGATACCTTGTTGACCTTTAGGCAAGAGACTGAGGGCACTTGCTTAAGATTTCTGCCTAGAGGGGGTGGTCACCTCAATATCTCACTTTGTCATGTTTACATGTCAGCACCACCGCCACGTTTCCAGGGCGGGGCTCCTGGAGGGGCCACTTGGGTGTTGAGACAGTGGGTTTTGAGGGCTCCCTGAGGGGCTTGTTGGGTGTCGAAACAGTGCCTTTTTTTCAGCTCTTTCTGTTCTTGTACTACGCAGACTTTTAGATGAGTCTGCAGATTCAACACAGGAAAACCCTAATGCAGTTTTCAAACAGGAAACCAAAGGCCAGGAAGGCAGCGCTGGCAGATGGCCAGTGCTGGGAGAGCAGTTCTCCAGTCTGAAGCTGCAGAGGGGCCTTTGCTGCCGGAGCTCATTTGACCAAAGTCTAGCTCCCAGTTGTTGTTGTTTTCAGTTTTACTGTGAATTTCCTCTGAAGAACTCCAGAGGAGAAATGAAAACCACTCTAGGTTTTTCACACTTGGGATATTTAGCTCAGAGATAGATTGTCCCTGGGTTCAATCCCCAGCTCTGAGAAAAGTTAAAATTAAAAAGTAAATAAAAAGCTAAGTGAGGTAATGCAGGAACCATTGATTACATGGCCCAGAACTTCATAGTTTACACAGTGTTTTCACAACCATGATGATTTTTTTTTTCAGCATGCCAGAGATTATCCATCTTCTCATTCTATGAGTTATAAAATAAGAGTCAGAGATATAAATGGCTTTTTCAAGATTACAAGGCTAGATAGTGCCAAAATTGTTTACCTATATTTGATAATACTCCATTTTGGCAAAACAGTAGGAGAACAGAAGCTTCATACATTTACAGTGAGTGTAAATTGGTACAGCTTTCCACAACCATATTGTCAACATTTATTAAATGTGGTTACCCTTTGATCTGGGAGTTCAACTTCTTTTCCTCTGGCTCAGCCTGAAGACAGAGCTGAAAATGAGTGTGCAGGCAGGCAAGAACCAATGCTGATAAGTGATCCCAGTGACTTGTACTGAGCACAGGGCAGGAAGAATAAAAAGGAATAAAGGGTACATTATCAAGCTGGTCATTGTTGTGCGCAACTAAGGCTTAATCCTGCGGGAACCCTTTAAGGAACCACAGAGAATATCTTAAAGCAGCAAGAGGGGAACATTTCTTCACATTAGTCAGTATTTACCCCATAGCATGTTAACTCTTTCATACTTCCAAGTTTGCCAAGTGGATTCCCAGAGGTATCCCAACAAATGTATTCATATATTAATTATATAGTTAAAAATAAAAGCTAAGCTGGGCATGGTGGTGCACGCTTGTAAACCCAGTACTTGGCAGGCTGAGACAGGAGGAGTCCAGGTTCGCAGGTTCTTGGCCAGCCTCAGCTACTTAGTGAGGCCCTCTACAACTTAGTGAGACCCTGTTTAAAAGTAAAGAATAAAAAAATAGGGCTGGGGGTGTAGCTCAGAGATAGATTGTCCCTGGGTTCAATCCCCAGCTCTGAGAAAAGTTAAAATTAAAAAGTAAATAAAAAGCTAAGTGGGGTAATGCATGCCTGCAATCCCAGGATGTGGGAGGCTGAGACAGGAGGATTGCAGGTTCTTGCTAGCGTCAGCAACTTCGTGAAGTCCTCAGCAACTTAGTGAGACTCCTGTTTCAAAATAAAAAATAAAATAGGACTGGAGGTGTAGTTCAGAGATAGAATGCCCCTGGGTTCAATCTCCAGTACCACCAAAAAAGAAAAAAATTTCTTTAATAAAAAAGATGAAAAGATTAGGAGAGGGCCTAAGCCTAGGAACTGGAATAGGCACTTGAACACAGATCTCCTGACTCAAGCCTAATTTTCAGAGCCTGGTAGCTAAGGGCTCTGTAAAACTGCAATTATGGAGAACAGAATATAGGCCTCTTGGAGGTGGGGAGAGGAACCAGTGAAAGATAGGTAAGGCGTTTGAGTTTTCTGCTCTAGGAGACTATTACAGCCTGGCTCTGGAATGTTCCCAAAGGTTCACATGTTGAAGCCTCAGTCCCAGTGTAGCAAGGCCCATAGGTGGGGGCCTGGGGAAGTGATTTGATCATGAGGGCTCTGGCCTCATCAACGGATTCATCCACTGAGGCATTTATAGCTGAACAGACTACTGGAAGGTGGTGGAAACTGTACCAGGTGGAACAGGGGGAGTATGTCCCTGGAGGCATGCCCTGGACTATATCTTATCCCTGCCCTCTCCCCCAGCTGCATGCCTCTGTCTCTGCTTTCTAGCTGCCATGAGGTGAGCAGCTTTCCTTCTGGTAAACAAGAAGTCAGAACTTAAGAATTTTAGGTCTAAATTGTTAAAGTATGATATAATTCATGAGATAATATATATGAAAACACTATATAAATTGGAAAGTTTGATAAATGTAAGGCATTATTAACATATTAGAAAATATGCTGGAGGCATTGTATTTAGAGATAAAGCACACTAACTCTGGAGTCAGAACAGGGGTCTAGCTCTATCTATGATACCTTAGACAAGTTGCTGCACTGCCCTAAGCCTGTTTCCTGCCCTGTCATAAGGAGAGCACCTGCCTTTTGGAGTTTTTGTGATAATTAAAGACAATGTATGTGGTTTTGACACCATATCCTGCATTTAATACGTCTTCAGCAGAGTGTGGTGGTGCACACTTGTAATCCCAGTACTTGGGAGGCTGAGACAGGATGATCGCAGGTTCTCAGCCAGCCTCAGCTACTTAGTGAGGCCCTCTGCAATTTAGTGAGACCCTGTTTCAAAATAAAGAATAAAAAATAGGGCTGGGGGTGTACCTTGGAGGTAAAATGCTCTAGGTTCAATCCCCAGTACTGAAAAAAAATAAATAAATAAAAAATTGTCTGTCAGATGGGTAAGAAATAATACTAGTACGAAGAAAAACACACAGTAGCAGTCTTCGTAGACATTTTAGGTAGTCACTTTACTTGTCTAAGCCTTAGTTTACTCATTAGAAAAATGTAGATGATGCCTGCCTACACTGCTCATTCACTGATTTCCTTTTTTCATTCATCAAAACGTATTTATCTCATAATATAAGATATGCCTTCCTCGTGGAGAAGCATACTGTTTCAAACAAAAATAACATATACTTAAGTTTTCTACAAGTCATTGGCAAGACTATCAGAAGAAAATGCTGGTGTAGCTCTTAGGTTTGCAGTTTTCACGGGATCTGTCTCCTTGAGACCTTCCATCTGTCTCCTGAATAGGTGGGAGCCAGAGGAAGTTATTGTAAATTAAACAAAAGAACAGACTTTCTGAAAGAAATGAAGAAAGCACTGAGCCTGTCTGGATTTGAGCTACGAGTCTGGACTTAACGATAGAAAGGTCTGAGCTGTGTCCAGGTGTGAGAACGCTCACTGAAACGCTGTGAAGGGAATCAAGGGTGTGTGCGCGCGGGAGTGTGGGGGGAGGAAACCTACGGTCCCAGCTGCGCACGCGCAACTTGATTTTCAACCGACGCAAAGCCTCTCAGCGTCGGAAACCTTACGTCAAAGTCTACGTAGAAACCGCTGGCTCTACGATCACGTGATGAGACGGGAGGGCCGTTGGCTCCTCCCTCTCCAAGATGGCGTCCTTGCTGCAGTCGGAGCGGGTTCTCTATCTAGTCCAGGGAGAAAAGAAGGTTCGGGCCCCGCTCTCACAGCTCTACTTCTGCCGTTATTGTAGCGAACTGAGGTCGCTGGAATGTGTATCTCACGAGGTAACGCAATCGTCCCATGGAGAGTTTTTTTTTGATGTGGGGGTTGTTCTTTCCTAGTCACTGCGACCGGTGGGGAAGTCCCGCCGATTGGAGGCGGGCAGTCGTTTTCCAGCTTACTGATTGGCTAGGTCTTCTGTCACTTGTCTTTGCCTGTGATTTGATTTGTTTAGAACCTGTCACTTGGAAAGAGGGCGGCTCTGGGTGGGGCTGAGCTGATCATGTTTTAGAGTGGCCTCTGGTTGGACAAATGTAATGTAGACCCTGGCCGTCTGCTGTGGGGGTTGGTAATTGAGTGGGCTAGGGAGAATAGTCTGGGGATGCTTACTTAGTTCAGGACGCTTGGCGAAGTATCCATCGTTCCAGGATTAATTGAAGGGAGGGGCACACGTTCTCATTTATGGTCCTCCCATTTTGGAAGTTCTGCCTGTTTGGGCCAGAATCTGGGCCCTCATCAAACAGTTTGCCTTGTTTCTTTACTCAGGCCAACGCTTACAGCAAAGGGAAGAGATCGAGGTGGAGTGAGTTAAGTGAACAAGGCTTAGAGTCTTGTGGAAAAAGCTCAGAGTTATATTCATGGCGTTTCTTCTGAGGGTACAGATGCCGTCCTTTCAGGTACAAGTGGTTGTTGCAGTAGGACTGCTCAGAAGTAGTGAATCACCAGATAACAAAGCCCCAAAACTTGCGCAGCACTTGACAGAACTTATTCATTCAGTAAGCTTTAAGGATTAAATAAAAGATGAGTAAGATAAACCTTATTGAGTAACTGTGACAGCATACTAAAGAAAAATCTGATAGTGATATTCATCCGGTACTTGTTATATGAGATATGCTTTACATGATCTTTTCTACAAACCAATGAAGGTGGTTTCTTTAAAAAAAAAAATTACAATTAAAAAAGTAAACACAGTGTTTGCCAGAGATTACACAGATGGTCATTTGGAGGTGGGAGGGAGAAATAGGATGTGAACCTAAACAGCTTAACTCAGGGAATTTCACTAAAGATCTCTGGACTGTTAAAACCATTTTACACATTAATAGTTATTCTATTGAACATATATTTTATAATATTAGGAATAGTCAAGAAAGCAATTGGAGACCACAAGAAAACTAATGTCATATGTATGTATTTATTATTTTTCTTGTAGTCTCCGTTAGCACTTTGTGTGTATCTCCTTGGCAGATCCTTTCTTAGATGTTTCCTATTCCAGCTCCACCTCCAGCATTTATTGGATTAGATTTCCTGTGGTGGGTATTAGGGAGTTCAGTCTCCCCATCTTCAACAATGACATTCAGTATATGACAGCATCTAATAGGGTTGGGATATGGCTCAGAGGTAGAATGCCCCTAGGTTCAATCCCCAATACCACAAAAAAAAGTTTGGAGAGGATGAGGCTCCTGAGGTCTGAGACAGTCCAGAAAGTACTAATAGGCAACCTGGGCCTATAGCTGAACATAAAGGGACATGCAAAATTTGGAAAGGGCACCAGAAGGAATCTATTAAATTTTATCTTTTGTAGTATGTCAGTGTAAATATTAGTTAGCAATTCTGTGCTTTGAGTTGAGTAGCAACTTTATCTTTTCTGATCAGTCTTGTTTATATCAAATAATGAAAAATGAATCCAGTTTCTGTTGTAGTACTTATGTTCAAGTGAATGTCTTTCCATCTGCAGGTGAAAAAGTTCAATTGTCAGATAGGATCTACCTACATTAAAGAAAATATTCAGACTTTATAAAACACAGTGGATTTAATTTTTAGACAATACTTTGAGTTAATACAGTAATATTATCTGTTTGTCAATTAAAAATGAACTAGTTATAGCATAACTAGGTAGTATAAGATAGTAACTATCTTATGCTACTTCACATTGAGAAAACTTTTTCTTAAAATCTCCCTTAAACCAGCCATAGTGGTATATGACTGTAATCCCAGTACTTAGGAGGCTGAGATAGGAGGATCACAAATTCACAGCCAGCCTCAGCAACTAAGGCCCTCTACAACATAGTTAATTCACTATTGAGAAAACTTTTTCTTAAAATTTCCTTAAGCCAGCCATAGTGGCGCATGCCTGTAATCCCAGTACTTGAGAAACTGAGACAGGAGAATCACAAGTTCAGGGTCAGCCTCTGCAACTTAGTGAGGCCCTGTTTCAAGAATAAAAAATAAAATAAGGAGGGGGGTATAGGTCAGAGGTTGAATGTTCCAGTGTTCAATCCCCTGAACAACAACAACAACAACAACAAAAAACTTAACAAAAGTATAGTCAAGTTGTAGTCAAATAAAGCTGAATTAGTGGCGTATGGTGGTGCATGCACAATCCAGCTATTCAGGAAAAAAAGGATCTCAAATTGGATCAGCCTGGGAAATTTAGCAAGAGCCTGTCTCAATTTTTATATTCATTCATTCATTCATTCATTCATTCATTGGTACTGGGAATTGAACCCGGGGCACTCCAACACTGAGCTACATCCCCGGGTCTTTATATTTTGAGACAGGGTCTCACTAAGTTGCTGAGGTTGGTCTCAAACTTTTGATCCTCCCCCAAAGACTGGAATTACAGGAAAGAACCACTATGCCCAGCTTCAAACAACTTTTAAAAAGGATATGTAAGCCAGGCGTGGTGGCGCATGCTTGTAATCCCAGCATTAGGGAGGCTGAGACTGGAGGATCCAGGTTTGCGGCCAGCCTCAGCTACCTAGTGAGGCACTCCGCAACTTAGTGAGACTCGGTTTCAAAATAAAGAATAAAAAAATAGGGCTGGGGGTATAGCTCGGAGGTAGAATGCCCCTGAGTTCAATCCCCAGTACCGAAAAAAAAAGAAAAGGATATGTAGCTCAGTGGCAGAGTGCTTACCTAGCATAAGTGAGGCCCTGGGTTCCATTCCCAGCACTGCAGAAAAAAATTATCCTATTTTTTAAATAATAATCCTTTTTTTTAAGCTGAATAAGATGGGAGGGTATTTGATCACAGCTTTATGATTGAATTATTTTATTGAGCTCCTCATTAGATTATCAGAGCTCTTCATTTGGAAACTTAATGATCATATAGACAACTTTTAACATATCTAACACATAAAACTCTGATGAAGCCAGGCATGGTGGCACATGCTTGTAATCTCAGTACTTGGGAGGCTGAGACAGGAGGATTGCAGGTTAGAAGTCAGCCTCAGCAACTTAGCAAGACTCTTATTTCAAAATAGAAAATATAATAGGGCTGGGAGTATAGCTTGAAGATAGAATGCCCCTGCGTTCACACACATACACACACCAATAAAAAAATAAATCCCACATGAAAGAGAACAGGAACTATTACAAAGGAAAAATAGAAGAAGGGTTCTAGAAAACCCAGAAAAGGGGTGAGGGACAAGATGACTGTAGGATAAACCCTAAATTGAAAACAGTCCAGGTTTTTTCCATATCAGTGATATCTCACTCTGCTGAGATATTTTATATATGTTAAAATTCACGATTTGACATTCATACAAGCTAACATGAGTTTCTCTTTCTCCAATTTTTTAATTTCTTATTTCTTCCTAGGTGGACTCGCATTATTGTCCCAGTTGCTTAGAAAATATGCCATCGGCTGAAGCCAAACTAAAAAAGAATAGGTAAGAACAGGATCAACTTTTCTGTTTCCTCAACTAATTTGAAATAGAATAGCTGGTAAGAAAACACTTGGACTTTCTTTTTTTTTTTCCTGGTACTAGGGATTAAACCCAGGAGCATTCTATCTCTGAGCTATACCCCTAGCCCTATTTTATTTTGAAACAGGGTCTCTCAGTCTCCCAAGTACTGAGATTACAAATGTGTGCCACCATGCCAGGATTAACTTTCTTTTTTAAACGACTTTTTTTTTTTTTTTTTTTTTTTTTTTTTTAGCATCACCATTGCCTAAGATGAAATATTCTTTGATTTCTTTTTTTTTTTTGCGGTACTGGGGATTGAACTCAGGGGCATTCTACCTCTGAGCTACACCCCCAGCCCTATTTTTTATACTTTATTTTGAAACCGGGTCTTGCTAAGTTGCAGAATGCCTCACTAGGCAGCTGAGGCTGGCCTCGAACCCAGATCCTCCGGTCTCAGCCTCCCGAATGCTGGGATTACAAGCGTGCGCCACCACGCCCGGATTTGATTTCTTTAAATAAATTTTCTATGTTAGAACAGTTATAGACTTAAGAATTATTATGAAGATAGTGTAAGGTTCCATTTGCCCCACACCCAGTCTCCCTTACTCTTAAGAAACCACATCATATTAGTCATGTTTTTTTAGGCTCCTCTTGGCCATGACAGTTTTTTAGACTTTGGTTTTTATGACTTTGAAGGTTTTGA
>PVLC010032098.1:0-11127 GCA_004027655.1 Graphiurus murinus | reverse complement strand
GACCACTGTAATCTACTCTCCTATGGTTTATTTCCGTGTGGCATGTGAGTACACTGTAGAGTTTTCTTATTTATCTTCTGCATTAAGATCATTTCTCTAACTTTCCCATGAAGAGGGTGTCTACTGTGGATGCCTCTGTAAGGACAATATTATGATCTGGGTTGTGAAGATTGTCCTTTTGATGACTTGTTTCTGAAATCAGTGATTCAACAATCAAACTGTTGGCATTCCCAACCCTGGGAAATGGGTAGTGGTGAGCGCCATTGTGCAGTGAGCGAGCTCTGGGAATGCATCTGCTGTCTTCACAAATTCCAGTAAAAATAGATTGCCAGGGACAGCTGATGGCACTCCCAGGCATGCTGAAGCCCAGGCTGCCTTCTGTCAACAATTCCGTGCCATTTCAAAGACTGCAGTGTTTTCTTCCTTCCTTCCTTCCTTCCTTCCTTCCTTCCTTCCTTCCTTCCTTCCTTCCTTCCTTCCTTCCCTCCCTCCCTTCCTTCCCTCCCTCCCTCCCTCCTTCCTTCCTCCCTTCTTCCCTTCCTTCCTTCCCTTTTTTTTTTTTTTTTTTGAGTACTGGAGATTGAACCCAGGGGCATCAACCTCCAAGCTACACCCTCAGCCTTTTTGTTTTTGGAAACAGGGTCTCACTCAGTTGCTGAGAGTCTCACTAGGTTGCCAAGGCTGTCCTGGACCCTGTGATCCTTCTGTCTCGGGCTCTCAAGTCCTGGGATTACAGGCATGTGCCACCATGCCCGGCCTTACTGCGGTGTGTTTGACTATTCTAAACCATTGCTTATGGAAGAATATCAAGTATCTCTAGACTCACTTTTGGTCGTCTTGTCTCAGGTATAGTCTCATAAACTTATTAAATTTTTTTAATCTTTGAAGTTTTAAGAAATTATTTTATGAAGACCATTATGCCCTAGGACTTATTGAATAGAGAGCCTAATGTATTGGGAGGGTTTCAGAACTATTGGAGCAGCATCTGAAGGCAGTGGTTGTTCTCTTAGCCTGTGAACCACAGGGGTGGGGATTGTAGACAAAGACAGATCCCAGTGTATTAGGCATGATTAGTTCACAACTTGATGTTTTGGAATACTCTGGAAGGATGCCAAATTGACCTCCTGTGGGACATTCCTAGGTTTACGGATCGAAGTTTCCCCCAGAGAGCACTTCTGTCTTGTCCCTGAGGGATATACTAGTGTGTGAGCTGCTAAAAGGTCTAGACTTGAGACCTTGCCAACAATATGAAGGTCCTAGAAGAATGACAAGTTCATGGTAGTTACTCAAGTCCGCAGGTGTGAGGGTCAGCCCTGGCCTTCTCAAAAAGTGTTGCTGTTTACCTGCAGTCATCAGTATAGGAGGCCTTCCTAACAAGCCTGTCCCTGTGTTTCCCCATCTCAGTGACACATAGAGGCTGACCTCCTTGAAGTAAAATGAACCTCAGATGGAGGAATTGGATCTTGAGTGTTTGGAGTTAAGCTTACATGTCTGGGAAAGGAACTAAAGACAGCAGAGGGAGGGGAAACCCTGAGAAGAGGGTTTACCTACAAGAAGTTTGACGCAGCCATCAAGGAGTAGGCACAAGTGTTTGAGAAAACCAGGGAGACACCAGCATTAGATCTTGATGCCCACGGAGTAAAGACCAACCCTGGAAGCTAGTCCAGGTGAGATCCCTCAAGCAATCTTGCTTCCAGCAAGGAAGTGAGGGGAGCCATCTGAAGTCGCAGAGGAGCCTCAAGCAAGTGGAGCTGGATTGTTTAAGTCTCATTGACTTGGAAACCACCACTGGGCTCATTTTAGGCCCTCATTCAGCTTATTTCTTTCCCTGTTTCCTGTTTTCCCTTCCAAATGGCTGAGCACTCTTTAAACTCAGAAAACATCTGATTTATAATTTATGCATTTCCCTTCCTCAACCAAATATTTATTTTTATTAGCAACTATTTATACATAAATGAGGGTGAAAGTGATTAATGTAAAACTGAGGCACAACCCAGAAGATGACTTTGTGAGACAGAGGCTCCCAAAGGAGATAATTTGGAAGACCCTTCTCACGATGCCCTCATTACAGCCTCCTCAGGGAGTCCTTCCTGGGCAGTGGGTGAGCAAGAGTGACAGGGGAAATGGGGCTGGCCACACTTAAGGCATCTTGGGCAGGACACTCAATAAAAAAAAATGGGCAGGACACTGGGATATTGGACTTCCTGGACTGGCTCTCCAATTATCTAATAATCTTTTATGATTGGCATGATTTATAGTTTTCATAGTATAAGCATCCTTACATGGTCTCCGTCTATGATTACCTAAAGTACATGTAGAGGCTCCGATTACTAGATCAGTGGTTCTGAAGTCAGTGGCTAGAAACCCTAAAAGAGGTTGCTTTCATTGCATTGATTGATTAAAATGCAGAATCTCCAAATCCATGAACTTCCAGTCCTCCTAAGTAGCCAAACCAATAGGAAACATTTTGGGGAGAAAAATTGCTTATGAGTCAGTGTTAGTACATACAAAAGTGGCGAATGTTAGACTAATGTATTTGCAAATAAATGGAAATGGAAATGGTGTGGACCACACCATAGTATAGGAAGGAGACTGAGACCTTCCCTGGGGTCCTCTGCTGGTGCTGCCATGCCAGGGCCTTTCTATCTGGGGCTCCGCCGGGACCCTTATGCCTTGCTTCAAGGAGATGCAGTGGGGCTGGGGAACCTCTGAGCAGGGAACAGTGAAGTGATAGTCCTACAAGGGCAGGTGGTAAGCACTGGGGTTCTGCAGCCGGGATGCAGAGAGGTGGCATATCTCAACCTTGGCCAGTGTGGAGAGGACAGATGTGAGCCTGGACAGCAGATCCGAGCTACTCAGAGAAGAGGGTTGCTTTTGAAACTGGAGCAGGTAAGTTTAGCACAAATTTACCATGGTAGTTTAGAAACTCATGAGTCTATTACAGGTGGCTCTTGGGCAGGTATTTTAATTCTGTAGGGGTTTGGACAGAGTCAGAATTACAGAGCCTACCTTCCCCAGATTGAGAAAACATCCTTCTGAGAGATACCAACACTTACATAGCCTTTAACTAAGACATGAAAGAGAACAGTATGTTCTTACTGGGCTGTTAGAAAAATGCTGGGCTGGATGGAAAATGGGCAGCTTGGTTGTAGTAGGAAAAACTTACCCGGATTAACAAGATTCAGGTTCAAATCCTGACCCCTCAGCTTACTTGCAGGTTTCTTTCCGAAGGTGAAGGTTAAATAAGGCAGTTATATAACCTAAAGTAGGTTCAAGAAAGCAAATGTGTTCTTGTACCTTTCTTATTCTAGAAAACTCATAACATGAAGCCCTAGCTCTACTTCATCCTGCAATCCTTCCTTGGGGTGCCATGAGACTGTGAGGGCAATGGTCCCTGGGTCCTTTTCTGGCTGCAGAGTGCCTGACGGGAGAGAATGTTTGAGCAGACAACCCTCCTCCATCCCAGCCACTTTCCTAATAACCAGGGAAAAGGTTTCACAACCTGCTGAGTAATAAGAGACAATGATGATACAGTTTTCTGGCCAGGCCTGCTTTTCATTTATGCATTTCTTTTGCAAGTCTCCAGATACCCAGTTTGGGGATAAGAGAGTTGAAAGTTCGGGGATCAGAGAAGGGGCATAATGATAGTTTCCGACCCTGAGACATTATCGGAGATGTGGCTCAGTGGTAGAGCACTTGCCTGGACCATGAGGCCCTGGGTTAGATCCCTCACACTGTTTAAAAAAAAAAAAAAGTGTGTTGATCACCTGTAAGTGCTCACATCATGATGATTAATTATGATTACTGAAGTTGAGACTGTGCCCTCCCAGCTTCCCTTTCCTTTGTATGGGAGAAGTTGAGAAACATGGACACACTTGCCTGGTGTGCTGTAGTGTCTTGCTGGCAACCATTCCACCTGCCTATCCAAAACCCGGCTCTTACAATGCTCCAATATTGTTTGGATATTTTCTTGGTCTAGTGAAATTTGAACTTTCCCATCTTAAACTACCTCATGAGCTTTTATTTGAATTGAAGCCTGACCTCCTTCCCTGAGTTGCCATGTTGGTGGGAGAGCTGACTCCTTCCTCCCTTTTGTCTTATTTAACCTTGACCCTGTTTCTTCCTTTTCCAGAGCTCACCTGCTGTGTGTCAGACTGAGTTATCCCGCTCCATCCTACAATCTAAGACTTGCTACTGTCCTGCTGATGTTCACAGCCATGCCTGGGAGGGAGGCAGCACCTTCCGTGGGAGACCTCTGTGTGTACCCCATGGAGACCTGATGGGGCAGGGAAGAGGCTGTAGGAGTGCACGTTCCAAATTCATGTCTCCACGTATGAACTGATGGCACCTTGCTTCCTTCTCAGAGACCTTGCTATCCCAGAGTGGACCTGCCTGAGAATTGACAGGAGGAGGGCTTGCCTCCTCGCTCCTTGGTGCCCCACTCCCCAGGAACTGTGGCCTCAGGGCGACAGAGGCTGCTGCCCTGCATGTGCCAGTCCTGCTGTTTTCAGCTGTATAATTATGTACAGGAGGGACATGGCATCTTTCTGAGCAGATTTTTTTCTTAAGAAAGGAACCACCAGCACTTAGGCAGTTCATAGTTTTTCCCTATTCTTGCTGTTACTGTCACTCAGCTTTTTCTCAATAGGCTGCTTTTTTTTTTTTTTTTTAACTGGGGAAGTGTTTTTCTTCACCCCCTGTATCCTATGCTTCACCACACCCTCTGCTGTGCAGAAGGACCTGTGCACCATCTTCCTGGTGGCAGGAGAGAGGCTGGTGTTCTACTTGATTCTGCTTAGTCTAGGACAGCTCCAGTGAGAGCAGGTGTTAAACATGGAAGTGTGTGTATTACTGTGATGAGCCATTTGCTTACTGCCCTGCTCCCTTACAGCCAAACCAACTGATGAGAAACTGTAGCCAGGTGGTCCCGAATCTCCCTGTTTTATTTTAAGCAGATACTCGGTTGGGCCTAAAGGAAGTGGAGTAGAACTGTATTTGCAGGTGTGAGTCTGTGTAGATGGCTCCATGACCCCCACTCGTTGGCCTAGTGTACTGTGGCCCAGGAGGGCTCTCCCACATGCCTGGATGCAGCCCTTGGCATCCTGGCTACCCACTCTGCCACCCTGCACACAGCTGCAGGCATCAGAACCATGCAGTGCCAGTTAGCTGCATGAGCAGCCTGAGCCTGGCACTCCTCTGTCCTCCATTGGCAGGGATGGGCTGCAGGGCACAGGGTCACAGCCCTATGAAAGATACCTGGAACTTGACCCCCCAGCCTTCTTGGGTGCTGCAGTTAAGGGGTTGCTGTACGGCACATATGAGTTGCCCTAAGTGGATTATTGCAGGACAGAGTGGTGAAAGTTGACTGCGCGTGCACGCGCACACACACACACACACACACACACACACACACACCACACACACACACATTAGGAAGAATGAGTATCCCAAAAATGATGATGGCATCTAGAAGTCTGTGTCTGCTGAGGCTGCCTCGACCCGCAGAGAATCGGGTATGTGACGGCTGGGCAGTGCTCCAGGGTCCAGCGGCCCATGCCTTCCCAGCTTTGCAGTCAACTTGGATTCACAGGAGTTGCTGCTCTTCTTAGGCTTCTGCACAGGTGACCAGGGGTGTTGCCACCACTGGTGACTCTTGGAGCTGTCCTGAGTTTTGACTTGGGGTCCCTGAAGGTGGGACCTGTGCCACAGGCATTCTGAGACAGGTGTGGTGGCAGGTGTTTTCCCAGGGTTCCCACAGAGAGGTCCCTGCAGCAGAGACATGGAAGAGGAGGCAGTGGGCATCTGCAGTGTTCTATAAAAAAAAAGAAGACACAACAAAGCTGTCTCGGTGGGGCCCTGGCTTGGGTTCACTGTGGCACACAGGCACATCGGGAAATGACTGGCTCACCCTTTCACTTTCCACTCCTAACCCCCATTATATGGTGACCACTATGCATGGGAGCAGCTGGCCACTGCTGGCTGCATTCTCTCTGCTTCTTGGGAGCGTCTTTCACCCAGGCCCGAGCGATTAGAGAAGGAGGAACAGGGAGGCCCACCCTGTCCCAGCTCACAGTTAGCTTAGGGAAAAGCGCAGCTTTTTTTGAGCCACACATGCCAAGGCTCTTCCTCACCGTGTTAGACCCCCCCACCCTGAGGCCAGCTGGACACGGTGAGAAGGCCAGGGGCCAGGGCTGCTAGGTGGGAGCTGACACTGCTGGGGCCTATCTGTGGAGCTGAAGCATAAGGAGCCATGGCCCCTGTCAGAAAGGTCCCCTTGGCAAACAGAGGGGGAGAAAGCTTGGCCTCCCCCTTCCTCTTACCCTCCTGATTTCTGTGGGTGCCTCACATTAGCTAACCCCAGCCAGGAACCGGCTGCCTCTGGAGTCTGGGCAACCTGCAGGTCGGCTCCAATGCAGCAGAGCCAGACCAGGCAGTGAGGGGTGGGCCTGAGGGAAGCAGGCCTGCTGTGTTGCACCAGGCCTTTGCTCTGTGTCATGGCCAAGCCGTGTTTATGCTGCTGTCCTGAGACCCTGGGAGACAGAGGAGCTGCCCCTTGGGTTTTTGTAGATTCTGTTTTACTCTGCCTAAAGAGGAAAGTGCTTTGGGGTGAGAGGAGGAATGCTTTTATTCTTCATAGCTGTCCTGTTTTCCTTTGGGGGTATTTACCCATTTAGCAACTCACCTCCCTGTGCCCCTTGGGAAAGCCATGTCCCAGTTTTCTGTGTGCCCCCCTCCTCTCCTGCGCATCTCTGGTTTTCCCTGCTAGAGAATGCTAACCCAGAGCATGCCTCAGTGCTCCTGAGTGCTTCCCCAGGACAGTTCATCCCAGCGCGACACCAATGTGGACTGTCCCTCTGTAAGGAGATGCCATCTATTAATCAGTTTGTATCGTGTTTCCAATAAATTTCTGGAAATTATGCCTGGTGTCATGCTGTCTTTCCCAGGATGGTGATTCAGCTGTGAGGCTTTGTGCATGTACCCCCAGGGTCACTGAGGGTCACAGGGGGCAGGCAATAGGCCAGGCTAGCTAGCCTGTGTCCCCAGCCAATAAGACTCCCAGCAGCCCTTCTCCAGGGGCTGCATCTTCTGCTGCTGTCCCATAAGTCGCATCCTGAGCATGTGGAGGTCTTGAGAGACCAAGTCACCCAAACAGGTGGCCTTTGACCCTGTGCCTCCATAGCCTGGAGGTATGTGGAGCAACAGGCAGACCTTTCCCCATTAACCACTCTGCAGAGTGCTTACACTGCTGTGACCAGTGCCCTGTCCCAGAATCCCTGAGCTGGGGAGCTCAGGATGGTACACTGAGGAGCTGCTGTGCCCCAGAAATCCCAGGGAATGCTACTTCCCAAAGACAGATGCTCCTGACACTCGTGGGCTGGATCCATCCACTTATCCTTTAGGGCTGTGCAGTATTGTCTCCTGACTCAGGCCAGACTGCTGCTTGCCAGCTGTGTGATCTTGGGCAAGTTACTTAACCTTTCAGCACCTCAGCATTTTCATCTGTAAAGTGGGATGATAACATCTACTCACAGGGCTGAAGAAATGAGTATATGTGAAACGCTCAGCACAGGGCCTGGCCCACAGTGTTTACTGCTTGGTCATCCCAGTCCCGCTTCCCCCCAAGGTCGTCATCTCTCCCTTCTCCTCTTGCCTCTATTTTTAAATCTCTCCATTCAGTCCACAAAACAACTGAAAAGTCAAACCACCGAAACCTCTGTCCTCCACTTAGCTTCACCTTATCTCCCTTTACTGGCAAATTTGCTGAAAGAGAGATGAGCTGTCTCCATTACCTCAAATCTCATGAATTCCTCAACCCATTATCATGCTGTCCCTCCCCCCACCACTGCTGAAATTACTGTCTATAAAGTCACTAATGACCTTCTAATTGCCAAATCTAAGGCTATTCTTAGCCATCCTATCTGAGCTTCTTGAACACTTGAAGCTGTGGTCACATATTACTTTCTTCATTACACTCACCCTTTATTCTCAGAGCAATGCGAAGTAACATTCAGCTATTACTTTTTTTCAGATTTTTCAACAAAGATAATTTCAGATATAATAGTAGTCATCTATATAGCCCTTTCATTGTCCACCTCTGTTTATCACCTCAATACATATATACATATATATGATATACACAGGTATATATGTGTGTATGTGTATATATATACATACATATATACATACATACATACACATTTGTGTGTGTGTTACTAGGGATTGAACTCAGGGCATTCTACCTCTACTCTACACCCCCAGCCCTATTTTATTTTAATTTTTTGGTATTGGGGATTGAACCCAATCTACACCCCTAGCCCTTTTTACTTTTTATTTTGAAACTGTCTTGCTAAGTTGCTGAGACTGTCCTCCAACCTGTGTTCCTTCTGTCTCAGCCTCCCAAGTACTGGGATTACAGGCATGTGCCACCATGTCTGGCTATTTTTTTTTTTTTTAATTTTGAAACAGGGTCTCACTAAGTTGTGGAGGGCCTTGCTAAATTATTGAGGTTGGCCTTGAACCCACAATCCTCCTGTCTCAGCCTCCCAAGTACTGAGATTATAGGCATGCACCACCATGCCCAGCTGTAATTTTTTTTTTTTTTTTATAGTACTGTGGATTGAACCCAGGGCTTTGCTTGCTGAGCTACACCCCCAACACCTCCAGAACCCTTTTTATTTTTTTATTTTGAGACAGGGTCTTACTAAATTGCCCAGGCTGATCTCAACCAAAGAGCTGAGATTACAGGTATGAGCCACTGGGCCTGTCATTTTTATATCATCGATATATATGTATAAATCCATAGCCAATATAGAACATGTTTTATTAAATTTTATATAAATGACAACCTATCACTTATTGGAAAGCCTTTTTTTTTTTTTTTTTTTTTTTTTTTAATAGTAAATGGCAGAGCTGGGCGTGGTGGCGCACACTTGTAATTCCAGCATTCGGAAGGCTGAGACCAGAGGATCCGGGTTTGCGGCCAGCCTCAGCTACCTAGTGAGGCACTCCGCAACTTAGTGAGACCCGGTTTCAAAATAAAGAATAAAAAATAGGTCTGGGGGTATAGCTCGGAGGTAGAATGCCCCTGAGTTCAACCCCCAGTACCCCCCCCCCAAAAAAAGTAAATGGCATGGGGGTTAGGAGGCTTATTTCCAAAACAGAACAACCTGACAGTCCTTGAACCCTCTGTCGCCCACACCCCCAGGATCCATTACAGAATGGAGAGTCCCTCTGGCTCTGGACCAAGTACAGCTCCTTCTAGCTCCCTGCAAGGCTTCCCTTGTGAAAAAGGCTGAGGCCCCTGATAATCCAGGACACAGGAGGCTGTGCTGCTGCTCCAGGGCCTGACATCTCCTCCCTTACCAGCTGGCTGCAGGGGCCAGCTCCACCCAGACCCCTCTCCCATGGAGCCTCCAGGCCTCACCTCTGCCCTGGCTCCCGTCTGGTCAAGGCCAAGGGCAGATGAGCTGCATGCACAGAAGAAACAGAGTGGCAGCCCCAGCCTGAGCTCTGCCTGCAGCAGGCCTGTGTGGGAGTGCTGCCCAAACCTCTCTGAGCCTCATCTGTGACATCAGGTGCTGCCACCTTCTTGGAGAGTCTCTAGGAGAAAATGAGATAATTTATGTAAAGTCTTCTAGGGGATTCCCTGGCACAGAGCTGGTGTTTAAAAAATCAAAAGGTGGGAACCCAAGATGGCGTCTGAGTGAAACACCTCTCCTCGGGTGCTGTGAGCTCGAATCAAATCTGCCATAAAAGCAGCTTCTTGATGGAAGAAAAAAAGCAACAAAAAAGCAAACAAAACAACGAAATTTGAACTACAACTAAAGAGACCCCAGAAAGCCGACCAGGGAGAGCAAAGGAGCCCGACCCTGCAGCAGTGTCGCCAAGCCTCGGAGCCGCGGTGTCCGTTAAGCCGGCCGCCTGGCAGCAAACCCAGTGACCAGGTGTGGAGTAAGCAACTCCAGAACTTCACATCCTAACCAGGCGGCAGATCCTCGCACCTTCCACAGCAACCGGAACGCGTGGGATGACCAGCGGAAGCCCCCGAGGGACCACTGCAGCTCTCCTCTCCTTCCAGAGCTGGAGCAGCGATCAACCGCACTGCAGAGCTTGAATCAAAACTGCTGCAAATGCAGCTTCTTTACAGAAGGAAAGAAAAGCAAAGCAGGAAAAAAAAAAATGAACAAAGCAACGAAAGCAGCTGAACAGAACCCAGGGAGAACAAAGGAGCCGGTGCGTGCACACTCACACTCGGCAGGCACATCGCTGTGAACCGGTGGCCACCATTTTGAGAGCCTTCATCTTGCCAACCGCCATTTTGCTAGTCGCCAAGAGCAGCATCTATTAGCACCAAGACCTCCAACAACCTCCTGTGCACCCAATGACCAGAACTGGAGTAAGCAACTACGGAATTCCACAACCTAATCAGGTGGCATATCCCCACAGGATCAACAGTGATCAAGAACACCTGGGACACCTCAGATCACCCCTCCCACTGGAACCAGAGCAGCAGGGATCTGTAAGTTAAATTGCACACCCAGGGTGCGGAAACCCCTATACAAAACGCAGACTCAGTCACCCGCCCTTCAAAGGATTGGATAGAGCAGAAGTGCGGGAGGGACCCAGTGTACACAGGGCACAAAGAACTTCCAGGCACCCAGCAAAATGCCCAGCATATAGATTGCACTCCCACCACCAGCAAAGACAGAGAGAGAGAGAGAGAGAGAGAGAGAGAGAGAGGCAGGCCCTGTGGAGAGCTCAGAGACACAAGCTTGCAGCAGGAGAGGCATCAGCATAACCCCCTGCCTGCACTGACAGAGCAAATAAGAATACCAGAGACACACTAGAAAATTTAAGCTCTGTACTTACAAACTAGCAGGGTTTTTGTTTTTGTTTCTTGTTGTTGCTTTGTGTGTGTGTGTGTTATGTTTTATTTGTTTTTACTCTGTTTTCATTTTGTATTGCCTTGATTTATTTATGTTTGTTTGGATGATTGGTTGCTTTTTTTTTTTTTTTTTTTTTTTTTTTTTTTTTTTTTTTTTTTTTTTTTTTTTTTTTTTTTTTTTTTTTTTTTTTTTTTTTTTTTTTTTTTTTTTTTTTTTTTTTTTTTTTTTTTTTTTTTTTTTT
>PVLC010032097.1:7182-18487 GCA_004027655.1 Graphiurus murinus | reverse complement strand
CCCCAGGCCTATTTTTTACTCTTTATTTTGAAACAGGGTCTCACTAAGTTGCAGAGGGCCTCACTAAGTAGCTGAGGCTGGCTGCGAACCCAGATCCTCCTGTCTCAACCTTCCAAGTACTGGGATTTCGAGCGTGCGCCACCACACCTGGCTAAAAAAAAAAAAAAAAAAGTTTTTGAATAAACAAATCTTCATCAAGAAAAATTCAGTTTGTAAGAATTATAGCATTGTTGGAGAGTGATAATCTCTCCTAGAATTATATATTAAAGGGCAGTGATCGCTCCTCTGTCCTGCTTCCTGAAAGATTTTAAATTGAAAGGACAACTAGGGGGATTTAAGAGGTTTATTTAGGGAAAAGAGAAGGCTGCGATAAAGGCTCTGGAGTGATGTATCTGGAAATGGAAATCAGCACCAAGTTCTCCACATGGTGAGCTCTAACAGTCTGGAAACCTTCCCCTGCCATCCTCCTGTCTCAGCCTCCAAGTACTGGAATAAAAAATAGAAGGAGCTGGGGATGTAGCTCAGTGGTAGAATGCCCCTGGGTTCAGTCACCAAGACCAAAATAAATAAAATTTTAAAATAAAGTTATACATGCTATAATGTTGTTTTAGTTATGTATTGCCAAGTAACAATTTATTCTGAAACTCATAATTTAAAGCAAAAGCTTTTGTTGTCTCGGGATTCTGAGCTGACTAAGCCTAGGTTGGTGGACCAGTGCCAAACATAGTGTTGACTATGGCTGCAGACCTGGGCTACGACATCCGTGAGAGCTCACCAGGCCAGATGTGCTGGCTGTCAGCCAAGTGCCTTGGTTTCTTCATGCAGACTTTGCTCCTGAATTGGAATTCTAAAAGCATGGTATCTAGATTCTATCATGATGGAGGAGTGTGTGTGTGTGTGTGTGTGTGTGTGTGTGTGTGTGTGTGAGAGAGAGAGAGAGAGCGAGAGAGAGAGAGTGAGAGAGACAGAGAGAGAGAGACAGAGAGAGAGAGAGACAGAGAGAGAGAGACAGACAGACACTGGGGATAGAACTCAGGGGCATTCTACCTCTGAGCTACACCCCCAGACCTTTTCCTTTATATTTTAGAACAGAGTCTTGCTCAGAGGCTGAGGGTCTCACTAAGTTGCTGAGGCTGGCCTCGGACCTGTGATCCTCCTATCCCAGCTTCCCAAGTACTGGGATCACAGGTATGTGCTACCATTCTGAGTGTACAAATGGGGCATTCTGAGTGTATAAAAGCTGAAAGCTTTCTATCCCCTAAAGTCCAGATTTGGAGATTACCCAGTATCACTTCCACTATATTCTGTTGAAAATCACTGAACCACCCCAGATTCAAGTGGAAGGCAAACAGTTGATACTGTTTAAAGGGAGGAGCACAGAACTTACAGGCATCTTTCATGTAACACAGTGCTTGCCAGAAGAGGACTTGTATTGTGTCTTATCATTGATTAGAACAAAGTCATTTTTTTGTTTTGTTTTGTTTTTAGTACTGTGGTTTGAATACAGGTGCCTTCTACTTCCAAGCTACACCCCAGCTCTTTTTTATTTGGAAACAGGGTCTCACTAAGTTGCTGAGGCTGGCTTCAAACCTGTGATCCTTCTGTCTCAACCTCCCAAGTACTAGGATCACAGGCATTTATTACCATACTCAACTTCTTTTTACATCTTAATTTATTTATTTTTGCAGTACTAGGGATTGAACCCAGGGGCATTCTACCTCTGAGCTACACCCCCAGCCCTATTTTTAATCCTTTATTTTGAAACAGGGTCTTACTTAGTTGCGGAGGGTCTCACTAAGTAGCTGAGGCTGGCCGTGGACTTGCGATCTTCCTGTCTCAACCTTCCAAGTACTGGGATTACAAGTGTGTGCCACCATGCCCAGCTCTTTTTACATTTTTATTATGTCTGATGATTGGGAGAAATTTCCACAGGTTACTTGTGGCCCCATATATTTCTAACCTTGTTTCTTCTCCATCCCCTTCAAACTTCCAGTGCTGAGTGCCAAAGAATAAGTTCACGTGGCACTATGCCTGCCCTTGCCTTCAGTAGAGTGTAGGTAGGGCAATTGCTAGAGACTGTCTTCTACGGCTGTGCCAGCAATAACTTACATATAGCAGCTGCAAGTCACATAAAAATATTCCACTAAATCAAAGCTAAATGTATCCCCAGCTCAAGTTCACTTGATAGGATCCCAAGAAGTTTCCTGCAGCTACTCCAAGTCATCTGACACCTGAGGAATCAAAGTTGGTGTGAAAAAGTCAGCAATACTAATAAACTGCAGTTGGAAGGTATTTTGATCTTTGCATATTTTTAAAAATCAATAATATATATGATATATAATACATATTTTATGGTGCTGAGATCAAACCCAGGGCCTCATACATGCTAGGCAAGCATTCTACCACAGAGCTGCATCCCCAGCTTCATGAAGCACTAATTACTCATCCCCAGTACTGGGGATTGAACCAGGAATGCTCTACTACTGAACTACACTTTCAGCCATTTTTGTTTTTTTATTTTGAGACAGGACCTTGCTAAGTTGCCCAGGCTGGCTTGCAATCCTCCTGCCTCAGCCTTCTGATTTGCTAGAATTACAGGTATGTGCCACTATACCCAGCCCCCCCCCCAAAAAAAAGTACTAATCTTGTACCTATGAATAGGGTCTCTCCAGTTCCTTGATTAAAGCTGATGCAAATGAGGAGCCCTTCAGCTCAAGTTTTATGTAAATCTGCACCCCCCCTGCACAAAATTCTGATTCATATGTTCACCCTTCTGTGCTCCTAGTGGGTCATCCATCGCACAGCCCCACAGTACAATGAGCCACACTAAATGCAGTATCTTGTCACCCAGTACTGGCATTGCCCAATGCCATCCCTACCCCACTTGATTGTACCACCTTCTCCCCAGTTACCCAAGCTAGAATCATGACAGTCTTCTCTATCTCCCGATTCTCCAACTTTCCATCACCAACCAAATTCCATCAATTCAATTCCTAAATATTCTCAAATCCATTCCCCTCTTGCCTGCTTAATTGACTTTTTTTTTCCCCTTTCCTTCTACCTTGTGTCCCTCAAATCCATCCACTCCACAGCTACAGAAACAACGAATAAAAACTCAAACCTGACCATTCGGAGGACGGTACTAGAGATTGAAACCAGAGGTGTTCTACCTCTGACCCCCAGCCCTTTCTATTTTTTATTTTGAAACAGGGTATCGCTAAATTGCTGAGGCTGGACTTGAACCTGCAATCCATTTTTCTTAGCCTCCCAAGCACTGGGATTACAGGTATACACCACCACACCTGGCTATACATAGTCCATTTTACACAGATGCCAAGCAGGAGCAGGACTACAAATCCTTAGGGCATGATGGCAAGAAGCAGAGAGGAGGAGAGAACTTGTTAGCAGCTCTTGGTAGCAGGGGAGAAAAAAAGAGCAGGAGGCTGCAGCAGCCTCCTGGGGAAACACATTCCCTGACCTCACCCCAGGGACTCCTCCCCAGTAAACAAGTCCTGCCTCAACATGGCTGCCTTGCCTACCACTGAAGGTCTGGGGGACATTCTGAACCCAAACTGTAACAGCAAGGTAATTGCTGATGAGTCTGACTCCTCACAAAACTAGGATCCCTGGTAAAGGGTTATGTCAGTATTGCCTAGGTGACCTGATGCCTGACATGGTGCCTCTTACCAAATAAGCACTCAATAATCTTTGTTGAACAACTGACTGAATTATTATTCTTAGGTGCCACAATCAAAACATAGTTTTCTTTTCATGATATGTAAAATTATACCTGATGCTTTTATATATACATTTGCTTATCTGTATTCTTTTTTTTTTTTTTTTTTTTGCGGTACTGGGGATTGAACTCAGGGGCATTCTACCTCCAGGCTATACCCCCAGCCCTATTTTTTATTCTTTATTTTGAAACCGAGTCTCACTAAGTTGGGGAGTGCCTCACTAGGTAGCTGAGGCTGGCCGCGAACCCGGATCCTCCGGTCTCAGCCTCCCGAATGCTGGGATTACAAGCCTGCGCCACCACGCCCGGCTCGCTTATCTGTATTTTTAAAATAAAAACTCAGACTTTTCCTGCAAATGTTTTCTTTCTCTAATACATTGAAAAACCTCTTTTGGAGCTGGGCATGGTGGCACATGCCTGTAATCCAAGTACTTGGGAGGCTAAGGCAGGAGGATCACAAGTTCTCAGCCAGCCTCAACGATTTAGCAAGGCCATCTGCAACTTCGTGAGACTCTGTTTCCAAATAAAAAATAAAATAGGGCTTGGGGTATAGCTCAGAGGTAGAATGCCCCTGGGTTCAATCCCCAGTACCACAAATAAATAAAAGGGCTGAGAGTATAGCTCAGAGGTAGAATGCTCCTCCTGAATTCAATCCTGAGTGCCAAAAAGAAAAAGAAAATGCCATTATATTGAAAAATTCTTATTGATGATACCGATAAAAATTATCACATATCAATAGTCTTAATAAAGGGAAGTTTATAAAAATAAATAAAAGATATTTTAAATAAAAAAGGAAGGAAGAAGGAAAGGAAAAAAAAGTTCATTTAGTTAAAGAATGAAATCCTCAAATCTACGAGAGGTTTAATATTCAAGGCATTCACCAGCAGAGGGCGCCATTGAAAGTCAATGGCATCAGCCATTTTCTACATTACTGTTTGTGTTTTCTCTGGAATTTAAAAAGAGAAAGAAATGATGTCCCAGTAGCTTTCTTTTACCTTATATAAAATGTAAATAAGAAGCCATGTTATATCTCACCACAAAAAAATTAAAGTTGGTAGTTTTTTTTAAAATAAAGAAAATTTTATATTGTCAGGAGTACCTGAAGAATTCTCAAAACAGAACAGGACTCATGATTCTTTTTTTAAAACATGACTCATCTCTGCTTACCAAAGTGTTTTATCTTTTTTTTTTTTTTTAAAGACTATTCAATGCAGGAAGAAATCTAGGACCTTCATCTTTTTATTGTGTCTGCTACAAACCTCACGTACCCAGCACTGTACTGTGGGTCTTTAGATGTGAATAACCTGCCTTTGAAAGCAGTAAGTACGGCCAGGCTAGGTGGCCTTCAAAAGCCAAAGCATACATTCAAACAACACTCAGCAGGGACATTTGTGAGATTGCCATACTTTAAAAAATAGATATAATGTGTTCCATGATTAAAGGAAAAAACTCACCACTCAGTCTTGGGTGAACTAAAATCTAGGAAACTAACCCCAGGTCCAGCTCTGGCAGCAAATATTTCAGTACCTTTAGGTCTTTACTGATGCCTTGCTTACACCATTTTAAAAATTATAATTCTCAAAACCTCTTCCTACCTGGACATGGTAGCATAGGCCTGTAATCTCAGTACCTGGGAGGTTGAGACAGGAGGATCACAGGCTGGAGGCCAGCCTTAGTAACTTAGTGAGACTCTGTTTCAAAATAAAATATAAAAAAAGAGCTGGGAGCCGGGCGTGGTGGCGCACGCTTGTAAACCCAGCATTTGGGAGGCTGAGACCGGAGGATCCGGGTTCGCGGCCAACCTCAGCTACCTAGTGAGGCATTCCGCAACTTAGTGAGACTCGGTTTCAAAATAAAGAATAAAAAATAGGGCTGGGGGTGTAGCTCGGAGGTAGAATGCCCCTGAGTTCAATCCTCAGTACCACAAAAAAAAAAAAAAAGAGCTGGGGGTGTAGCTTAGAGGTAGAATGCCCCTGGGTACAATCCCTACTACCAAAACCAAACCAAACAAAAACCTCTTCCTTACTCTACAAAAATACTTGAAACAGGTTATCATTATACAAAATAATAATAATAATAATTAAATAGTGACAAAGAAATAGCAGCTCATAGTCAAGAAATAAAGTAAAAATATGCCAACTAGAAAAATAAATTTCTGCAGTTCAATTTCTGGTTTGACTCTTAGCATCTATTAGTCAAGGCAAAAGTGGCACCAGTGAGACGATGTCCATGGTTCCTGGGAATGATGATTTTTCCCTATCACTGAATTCTAAAGGATAGTTTCTACTTCATGAATAATGCCTTCAACTATTTTAAAGCAAATACAGCAGAATATCCATGTAGCAAATGATCTAATGAACCCCAGCAAGAACTGAGGATGTGGCTTTCAACCTCAATAGACCCAGACATTGAATCAACAGAAGGACAGAGCTGGTGTTACTGCCCACCTGCAGACTATGAAAACCATAGCTGGAGAAGACATTATTAAAAATTCTAAGTTAAACAAATGTTAGACATTGTTAAATATATCCCTTTGGTGCATTGATAATGAGATGATATGCTTTCTGATCTTTTCTTCTTGCTAAGTAGGGAAAGGAGACATTATAAACACATAGAAAAATTAATTGAAGGTTACTTAAGAAGCCATTAACTAAACCTCTGGGGAATGGAAATAAGTGTCGTGGGGAAGAAAACCGTTCCCCCTTACTTTGCTCCCCTCTGAAATAATTTAATCCTGTATAATGGCTATGTATTGTTTAATATTTTTAAAATGACAAAAAGCCGGAGAGGGATTTTCTTCCCCAGATCTCTAGTTAACTAGCTAACAGTTTCTTTAATAATCTTTAATAAACTGTTTATTGGTCAATTAAGGAAGATTATCTTGCTTCTCTTCTGTGGCCAGTGAGGACTGGCCAGGCCCAGAAGGGACATAAAGATGATACAGCGGACAAAGTACTAGATCTCAAAGCACTCCTTTGTCCCATGGGCTGCCGTCCAGACATCTATTCACTCACTTAATAAGTGTGGGAGCATCCCTACAAAAGGTGTGACCCAGGGCCAGTGTCCAGGGGCTCCACTGGTGAGCTAGGCACCAGCGGGCTCTCAAGGACCTGGCCATCCTGTCGGGACTCTGGGAAATGGAAAAGATAACGATAATGATCTAAGTATGAAAAAATAACTAAAAGTGCTTGTAACGACCCATGGTTTACCAAAGTGTCTTTAAAAATAGATTTTAAGCTGGACATGTTTAATCCCAGTACTTGGAAGGCTGAGACAGGAGGATCTCAGGTTCATGGATAGCCTCAGCAATGTAGTGAGAACTTGTTCCAAAATTAATAATAATAATAATAATAATAATAATAATAATAATAATAACAACCAAGGGTATAGCTTCAAGGTAAAATCCCCCTGTGTTTAATCCCAATACACAAACACACACACACACACAAACACACACACACACATTTTTAGAGCAGTTTTATTTACCCCAAACTCCCTGTTTCCACATGCACACAGCCTCTCCGATTATCAACATCCCCACGGGGTGACATATTTGTTACGGTTGATGAACCTACACTCATACATCATTGTCACCTGAAGTCCACAATTTACATTAGGGTTCCCCCTTGGTGTTGTATGTTCTATGGGTTTAGAAAATGTGTAATGACATGTATCTCGATTACAGTATTATACAGAGTAGTTTCACTGCCCTAAAAAGTCCTCTGTGCTCTGCCTATTCATTCCTCCCTCCCCATTAACTCCTGGCAACCACTGATCTTTTTTACTGTCTCCACAGTTTATCCTTTTCCAGGCTGGCTTCTTTTACTTAGTAATAAGCCTTTAAAATTCCTTCATGTCTTTTCATGGCATGATAGCCATAGTGTGAGGTCCCCCACAACTGGTAAAAAAACCCCAGAGCATGCTGAGAGAACTCAGAAAAAGAAGGTGGTATGTAATGTTAGTTGCCCTAGAAAGGAGAAAAATAGTATGAAAATAGGAGATGAAGGTCACTGCCAGTCAACACTCACGGCTTCACAGCTTCATGGGTCTGTCTTCATTGCCTGGATCTCACAATTCATTTCCAGGGTTGAAGTGATAGGTCAATTATAATCAAGGTTGGAGTATTTGTTCCAGCTTTGTGGAGAGGGAGTAGAATAACAGGATAATGTAATAAACAATGTTCTATCTGCCCTTGTGGTCAGCATTTGTTCTTTTGCTGGGACCATAATAAATTTGTGCCCCAAACAGCACATGAAGTTCTGCATAGCCAAATTAAAGTGCCCTCTATTCCCAATACCATGTTTTGTTTTGTTTTGTTTTTAGTTCCCAAATTGACATGACCTAATAGAGAAAGAGTGCTGTAAATAAGAGGGAACACTTTGTTGTCCATCAATGGAGAGATGAGCCCTGTTTCCTCCTTGGCCTAGCTTACCAACATCGGTACACCAGAAACCCCATGAAGATCTAGGGTATCTCAAAATCAAAGCACACAATAGAGGAACGTGGGGCATATAAAGTACTGATATCACTGTTTGGTTTAGTTTTAATTTTTATTTAAAATTGTGGATACATTTTAGTGATTTCAAAAGAATACTAAGTGCACATTTAAAAATGCTGCATTTAAGAGCCAGGTGTGGTGATTCATGCCTGTAATCCCAGTACTTGGGAGGCTAAGACAGGAGGATGACAGGTTCGAGGACAGCCTCAGCAAGTAATGAGATTCTAATCAACCTAGGGAGACCCTGTTTCCAAATAAGAAATAAAATAGGGCTGGGATGTAACTCGGAGGTAGAATGCCCCTGAGTTCAGTTCCCAGTACCTCCCCTTCCGCCACACACACACACACACACACACACAATACTGCATTTAAGCTGCTCTGACTCATTTTCTATCTACAAATGATTTTCTATGTTACCTGAATCAATACATGCAAAATACTTATTTTGGGGAACAATACTACATATAAATCTTGACGGAAGAAGGAAGCACTAACAATAACAGAGAGAATGTATTGAATACTCATATACGTGGCAAGTACATCATAAATATATTTCTTAATAGTCTGCAATATTTTACACTTTGTAAATCAGGAAATTAAAAGGTAAGTTAGCTTCTCTGAGATCACCTATTTTAGTCTTCAAAGAAAACTGAAAAATCCTTATTTTAAAAAAAATTATGTTTGACTTTGACCAAGATGCAGTATTCTGATTTGTAATACAAGTCTCTCTCCATATTACTTAAAATCCCTTATGCTTTCTATTTTCTCTCTAGCTTCCACACATGAAGGGAAACATACAACCCTTGGCTTTCTGAGACTGGCTAATCTCACTTAGCATAATATTCTCTATTTCCTTCCATTTTCCTGCAAATGACATAATTTTTATCTTCCTTATGGCTGAGTAAAATTCCATTGTATGTACACCATATTATCTTTATCTATTCATCTGTTGATGAATACCTGGGTTGGCTCTATAATCTGGCTATTGTGAATTGTGCTACTATAAATATGGGTATACATGTATCATTATAGTATTTTGACTTTGATTCTTTTGGAAAGATACCAAGGAGTGTCATAGCTGGGTAATATGGTAGTTCAATTTTTAGATTTTTGAGGAACCTCCAAACTGATCTCCATAGAGGTTGTACTAATTTACAATTTCGCCAACAGTGGATAAGAGTTCTCACCCCCCCCCCCAGTCCTTACCAATATTTCTGTTTGTTTGTTTGTTTGTTTATTTATTTATTATTTTTCAGTACTGGGGATTGAACTCAGGGGCGTTCTACCTCCGAGCTATACCCCCAGCCCTTTTTTTTATTCTTTATTTTGAAACCGGGTCTCACTAAGTTGCCGAGTGTCTCACTAAGCAGCTGAGGCTGGCTGCGAACCCGGATCCTCCGGTCTCAGCCTCCTGAATGCTGGGATTACAAGCGTGCGCCACCATGCCCAGCTTCCGTTTATATTCTTGATGATTGCCATTCTAACTAGAGATAAGTAGAATGTCAGTGCAGTTTTGATTTGCATTTCCCCAATTGCTAGTGATGTTCAATATTTTTTAATGTATTTATTGGTCAATTATATTTCTTCTTACTTTTGAGGAATAGCTATTCATTTCTATTGCTCATTTTATTGGATCATTGTTTGTGTGCATGTACCATAACTTATTTATTTTTAATGTGCTTTTATTGGTGCATTATAGTCTCACATCATAATGTAAATCATGTTGACAGTGACATATACACACACACACCACTTGGTGCCCTCCTCCACCTCCTTGTTTCCCTCCTTCCCAACAAAGAATACTGAGATTGACATTGATATTTTCACATATGTACACATAATCAATGGTAGTATTTCCATTAATGAACCTTAGTCTTTCCCTCTCCCTTTCCCTTAGACCACCTCCCTGGCTCCACTGAGGTTTCTCCTCCATTATCTGGAGTCCCTCCCAGTTACTCCCTAGCTTGTGATTATTAGAGAAAAGATATGTCTGTTCACTTTCTGTGACTGGCTAATATCACTTAATACACTGTTCTCCAGGCCCTTCCATTTTCTTGCAAATGACATTATTTGATTCTTTTTTATTGCTGAGTAGAATTCCATTGTGTGTATTTCCTATAATTTTGTAATCCATTCATCCGTTGATGGACATCTGGGTTGGTTCCATAATTTGGCTATTGTGAATTGTGCTGCTATGCATATATTACTGTAGTTCTTTGGTTTCAACCTCTTTGGAAAGATACCCAGGAGTGGTATAGCCAGATCATGGTGGATCCATTCCGAGTTTTCTAAGCAATCTCCACACTGATCTCCATAGTGGCTAAACTAGATTTAATCCCATCAACAGTGTCTGAGAGTTCCTATTTCCCCACATCCTTGCCAGCATTTATTGTTATTTGACTTCTTGATGATTGCGATTCTGATTGGGGTTAGATGGAATCTCAGTGTAGTTTTGATTTGCACCTCCCTGATTGCTAATGATGTTGAACATTTTTCATGTACCTATTGCCATTTGTATCTCTTCTTTTGTGAAGTGTCTATTCAATTCATTTGCCCATTTCTTGATTGGGTTATTTGCTTTTCTAGTGTAAAGTCTTTTAAGTTCTTTGTGTATCCTAGATATTAAGCCTCTATCAGAGGGATAGCTGGTAAAGACCTTCTCCCATTCCATAGGCTTTCTCTTTAGACTCTTGATAGTTTCCTTTGATTTGCAGAAATGTCTTAGTTTAATGCCATCCCACTTATTAATTCTTTTTTTAATTTCCTGAGCTTTGGGGGTTTTGTTGAGGAAACGTCTACCTGTGCCTATATATTGGAGTGTTGAACCTATGCCCTCCTCTAGTAGCTTCAAAGTCTCTGGTATAACTTCCAGGTCTTAGCCGGGCGTGGTGGCGCACGCTTGTAATCCCAGCATTCGGGAGGCTGAGACCGGAGGATCCGGGTTCGCGGCCAGCCTCAGCTACCTAGTGAGGCACTCCGCAACTTAGTGAGACTCGGTTTCAAAATAAAGAATAAAAAATAGGGCTGGGGGTGTAGCTCGGAGGTAGAATGCCCCTGAGTTCAATCCCCAG
>PVLC010032096.1:0-18387 GCA_004027655.1 Graphiurus murinus | reverse complement strand
AAAAAAAAAAAAAAAAAAAAAAAAAAAAAAAAAAAAAAAAAAAAAAAAAAAAAAAAAAAAAAAAAAAAAAAAAAAAAAAAAAAAAAAAAAAAAAAGAAAGCAAGATCCAGGTGTGAGGTGTGCCCATTGTTTCTATAGTGTCATTGCTTCTAGGCCTCTTCAGAAGACAGAGCAAAGAAACATAGCTGTGTATACTAACCCTTATATATACACATTTATACATTTTTATAAAAATAAATATTTATTTATATATGCATATATATGTATATGAAAATATTTTTTCCTGAAGAGTAGTTTTCTGGAGCAGACTATAGGAGCGGAGAATGCTATGGCTATATTTCACCATTTCTGCTAGAATCATAAAGGGAATCTTCTCCATTACTTTGCTGGAGTTACAAAGGGCATCTTTCTTAGATCATCAAACTTGATGCAGCTTCTGGAAACTAAACCCACAAATGTGAGTGAGGTCATCTAATTTGAGGTGGCTCCCAGGAGTTTTTCAATTTCATGCCACTCTACTGACATTAGTTATCACACTAGTTTCCCAGCATGTCTCCAGCAATTCACTTTTAAAAAAATAAGTATTTAAGTGTTCCTACCAGTTTATGGCTTCATAAGTTTGTGCTCCACATAAGCAGATATTGCCTGTGTCTCTCTGGATAACCAGACTCTCCCAATTTCTGTGTGGTAGTTTGCCTTGCAACCTCAGTACTCTGATGGGCATTAATTTACATGTTGTTTGTAAAGAAGAGGGTGTTGAATTATAAATTCTTTCCATTTTGAAGCTAAAACCAGAAGTCGGATGACTCATTTTAATCATTAAAATGAACTTTTTCATAAACAAGGAACTAAAAGTGAAAGCAGTAGTGTGTTTCCTATAACAGTTGATGACTATGTAATTTAAATATCTGTGAACACTTGTCCACATTACAAAGTCTGCATATATCATTGAATATATGAAAACTAGTAGATAGACACGTATAAAAAGAGGAATCATCAGCATTTATGCTAAAGTAATATTATTTCATTAAGACTTTATCCAGGACAATTATTTGTCTCTACAAAAAGTATATTATTATATACTTGGTAAAGCTTCTTGTTTCAAACATAAGATGTTCTTCTGAATTAATTTCACTGATTTTTATTTCAAATAAAATAGTGACTGTTAGTTCACTGATTCCATTAGCAGATAAAAAACTAAAAAGTTTTAAATATTTACATGAGTTAATCAGCCTTGAAAGAAAATTTTAGTTAGTACTGATAATGGTTTTATTTTTTCCCCTCCCGTCCAATTTAAGAACTCAAAGTAAAGCTTTGAAAGTTCATTTCACTGGAGGTAAAAATGTCACACATTATTGTTAATGTTTTTGCAAATTTGGTTAATTTTTCAACATTGGAATACATTTGTCTAATTTTGCAGTATTAAAAAGAACAAAAATTTTGGTGAAGTACAGCATTGTTTAAAAGATGTTTTTATTAAATTGAGAAAGTAAAGGATTAGTAGTATACTTAGAATTTATTGTGCACACATAGTTCATAACTTTATCCAAATAACTGTGATTATCAAGAACATAATAGTTACAAACTCGTACTTTTTTCTTACATTTGTAATGTTACTGAATAATAAAATTTTATAAAAAGCTGATTTTGAACACTAAGATTTTATAGCATAGCATCTTATGCTTTTTCTGATGGTTGCTATGGATTTAATATTAGAAATGTATAATCTTTTTAAAAATCAACTCTGACAAATCAACCTACAATGGCATATGGAAACATAAATGTAAACTGTAAACTTTAAGTAAACTTTACTGTAAACTTTAGATGCATTTTTTATCACAATAAGTTGAAAATACCTAATTGAAATAACTAATAAATACTAAAATTTCAGCTTTTGAGGCTTTTAGAAAAATCAGTAGCAAAGTTTGCCAAAAAAAAAAGAAATTGTAACATATTTATGAAATCCAGAGAAGAACTGAACAAGTTACACTCCTTATAAATACTAAATTCAAAATAGTAATGAACAATGTTCAATAAATGCTTTTGGAATAGTTACAGTTGAGGTTAGAGTCTTTTCATAGAATACATGAATTCAGTGAAATATATTTTATTGTATACCAAAATGTTATAAATTAAGATGTCCTTTAATTAGCACCTAAATTTGACATAATATTAAGTGTATCATAAATAAAGGTAACTCTTGGGGAAATTTTATTAGTAAAAATATTTATCAAAAATAGAACAAATAAATATTTGCTTAAGTATTTCAGATGAGATATTTAAATATTTTATTTTAAGTCAATTAACTAGAAAACATCCTCTAGCTTTCTTAGTTGCTCTGAGCTTGTCAGACATGTTATTTCCTAGAGAAACAATATGTTTTCAATTAAAAATATTATGACCTATCAAGAAATCTTAATTGAAGATATACAATTTTTTTTTTTTTTTTTTGGTACTAGGGGTTGAACTCAGGGGCATTCTACCTCCGACCTATACCCCCAGCCCTATTTTTTATTCTTTATTTTGAGACCGAGTCTCACTAAGTTGCAGAGTGCCTCACCAGGTAGCTGAGGCTGGCCGCGAACCCAGATCCTCCGGTCTCAGCCTCCTGAATGCTGGGATTACAAGCGTGCGCCACCACGCCTGGCTGAAGATATAGAATTTTGATTACTCAAATAATACAACCTTAAAAAGATTATGGAAGACTATATACTTTTGAAAGAAGAATATAAAACCCACATCCCCAAATGAAAAAAAAAAAACCATTTTTCAGAAACTCTTTTCTATAGTTAGCATAGTATTAGAGAACACTATATTCCATAAATTGGTTAGTTCCTATAAATATGTAATAAGAATATTTTATTTTGGTTTATTTTAATGTTTTGACAATTATAGAAAAATTTTATAAATTTCTTATAAAGTACATAGACAAATTTTTAGAAAAAAATTATTTTTAAATATTTAGTTTTGAATAGAGTTAGTTCATAGCTTAGTAATATACTCAATAGACCAAGTAAATAACCATTTTAAAATATGCAATTTTTACTATTGTGTTATTATTTCTACTACTAAAGTATTCTGCTTTTTATAAGAAATTATGTGGTCACTGTATTATTGAGAATATACTCAAAGAATCCCAAAGAGGCATCTGAAAAAATGTAAAATAATTTTTGTTCTGTTGTATTATTTAGTCTTATGAAGCTCTTACAAGGTAAAAATCACATGATAATTTTTTTCAATTAAAATTAAACCTCCTTGTACTTAATGTACATCTTCTCAAGTTTAATACACTTTTCTGTATAAGTATCCCAGTTTACCAAGTAAAAATGGTTCTACTTTTCTTATTTTGTATTTATCTATATCAGTTGAAATTGCCACAGAGAACATAGATTCAAGATTTGATATCAACAATAAAAATATAATACAAAGTATTGTGTTTAAAATAATGAAGTCCTATTTTGCAATCTGAACTCTGGGTACAAAATAAAATATTTTGGAGAATAGCTTGAACTTCAGCTATTTGTAGTAAATGTTGTATATAAATGAACAAAGTAATTAAATGGACTCCAAAGCTCCTTCCACCTGAAAGATTTAAAACTTTGTACTTTAGTCAAAAGGTAATATTTTCTACACTAAGAAGATTAACTTCAGTGCAGGGTTGGTGATTCATCACTAATGGGTGAAGAATTCCCAGTCCAACTCTGCACTTATGTGACTTAAAGGGAAGAAGAGAAACAAGGTTAGAGGAAATTTTCTCCTTTTCCACTCTGTTTACTTGAAAAGCCAGATATGAAAATGGTCCAACTTTTATGCCTTTTAAATATCAAAGTAGAATTATTGGTAGCGAGGCCAAAGACATCAGGGGTGTGAAAACTGAAGTCGCCATCCATCTGAAAGGCAATGAATAGTGTGCTGGTGGTGATGGAGCATGATAGCCACTCAGCCTGCATGATCATGTGGGTGAAAAGCAAATTGGGAATGCAAGGAGAACTCAGAGCTAGGCAGGCAATCAAAATAAATAAGTAAAAAGAAAGGACATTAAAAGTCAATGGATTGTTAGGATGATGATGCCTGTGATAAAGTTGCTTATGCCGTGGTTAGAATTCCAGACAGGAAAACTTAGCACTATTACCTACTAGAAACCAGTTTCCAAAGTGCTAAATTATTTCTTTTTTTTTTTTTTTAATTCTTGCTAGTGAGGATTGAACACAGAGGTATTCTGCCTCCAAGCTACACCTCCAGTCCTTTTTAATGTTTATTTAATGTTATTTTTTGGCGCTGAGGATTGAAACCTGAGCTATAACTCCCACCCTATTTTATTTTTTAATTTGGAAACAAGGCCTTGCTAAGTTGCTGAGAACCTTGCTAAATTGCTGAGATTGGCCTCAGTCTGCAGTTTTCCTCTCTCATCCTCCCAAATCTAGGATTATAGGTATGCATCACCACAACCAGCTTCAAAATGCTAAGTTTTAAAATGAAACACCTTGTGGGAAATGCAAAGTAAATCTCTGATAATACCAGAGAATATATATTAATATCTATTTTCAGTTATTCTTCAGATAACAATAGAGGGTTTTTTTTTTTTTCTGGTGAAAATTAGCGTTACATGTAGTTGCCATTTAACAGTAAGAGTTTTAATTTCACAAATCTCTATGGAAGTTTAAATTTATACAAATTTGGCTGTCACCAAATTTTTATGCTTCCTAACCACCTTGACCACAATATTTTACATATACTGTATGAGTTATATCAGAATGTCTCTGATTTCATTCACAGCCACAAAAAGTTTTCTCTTTTTTTTCCAGTGATTATCCATCTTGATTTCTTCACACCAAGAAAACCTGGAAAGTTATGGCTTTGTTGATATCACTGTTTATGTGAAAGTTATTAGTGAAATAGGTCAAATTTAATAAAATAATGGTATGACTTCCTTCTACTTACTGATACCATTGTTCTAAGAGTCTATTTCTCTCAGTTTCACAATCTCAAACCCAAACTGAACATTTGAAACATAAAAATATTTTGGGCTCACGAATGAAAACAAGACAATAGAGAAAAATGAAGAGATAAATTAAAAAATCAATTGAGTGTTAAGGATTTTTTTCTGTAAATATTTTAATGTTATACAGTTCTTTTTCTAAATGTATGCAATATACCTGTCAGTTTATAATCTTCCTTACTTGATACTAAAAATAATCCCACTAAGAAAGTATTAGTTAGCTCCCAGAGAAGAAAAAAACAGAATCTGAAATGTTAAATAATTCACATGTGCAGAGGATAAGACTATAACTCAGTAAAATCTTTCCCTAAAGATACCCCCTCACCTTACACACTTATCCCTCAGAATGTTGTGCTCCATCATGGCCTCATTTTATTTTTCTTGCCTTTCACTCTCTACATAGGCTTAATTCATTTAGTTCGTTGATTATAAGCTAAACGCTATATCTCAACAAAGTTCACAAATTTGTCTGTATTTTCTTCTACACCATAAAACTATGTCTTTTTTACTTTTTTAAACCATTATTATATTTTTCATATTTCTTGTACAATCACATATCATACATTGTATCTTTTCATACATGTGTGTATTATTTCATTCCAATTGGACTGTACATTCCTTCATCTAGAGCTGTGTATCAATTAATCAACAGATAATCTGAGACCTTTTTGTGACTGAGACATTGTGTAAGGGGAAATGGCAGACAAAACAATTTGAGCACTAAATAAATGAAAGTCTCAAAAGACAGTACGTATCTCAGTTTGCAATTACCACAGTAATTCTAAATAACATGCAGCCACAACACGCATGACTTCTAATAGTAAGCCTGCACTGTCACATTTACTAGTGTGTGAATTAACCATCCCTCCACTTTAGATTGTGGCTTGGCTCAGATTAACTCCAACTATAGTTAAGTCAATTCTGTCTCCTTCTGTGACCCATGCTGAAGATCTGTGTGGAGAATTCATTGTCTGAAGATCTTCACCATCATGTTTGAAATCCTACAGAGATTCTTTATTAACACTCTCCTTTCCTTAAATTACAAAATTATTCCAGTAATACCTTGAGGTAATTATTATTTTATTGATTTGGCCTTGATAAAACCAATAATTTTAAATAATAATGTACTTAAAATTTTAAAATATTCAAAGAAAATGTTTCATAGCAGATGAAACATGAAATTTGCCGCTTGAAATTTGCATTTTCACTTTAAAAATGTGAATGCAAATACAAAGTTTAAGCAAGTGACACAAGTAAAATAACTGAAGTTCTTTATCTACATCTTTACAATCACTATGAATCTATCATTATTTATTTTTTTAAAAATTATTGGTTAGATGCAGGAGTATGTAATGTCACAAATGGTTGAAAATTCAAAGTGCCCCTGAAGTGAGGTTAAGTGATTATGAAAAATTATGAATTTATTTTCAGAATGAATGCATATAGCTTAGTTTATTGTGCTGATGACTAACTGTAACTATAATAATTATTTGGATTTTTGACCAACGAATATTTGGGATTGTAATTCATTATTGGCAAACTCCTCTCTACATCTTATACAAGATTCCAGGAATTCAAGAAGACAAGCTCCGCCACACAGTCTTGTTTTAAATCTGTGTTCATAGCATATCCATTACTAGCCCATTGGTCAAAACAGGTCATATGATTAAGCTTAAAGTCAAAGTGTGGTAAAATACACTTTTCCCATGATGAGGTCATGACATAAGTGTGAGAAATAAAGAACTGAAATTGATTTTTCAATCTACACTAGTAAATAATAAAATAAGTAATATATTTCATGATGAATATTTTTTTTTTTTTTTGTGGTACTGGGGATTGAACTCAGGGGGATTCTACCTCCGAGCTACACCCCCAGCCCTATTTTTTATTCTTTATTTTGAAACTGAGTCTCACTAAGTTGCGGAGTGCCTCACTAGGTAGCTAAGGCTGGCCGCGAACCCGGATCCTCCGGTCTCAGCCTCCCGAATGCTGGGATTACAAGCGTGCGCCACCACGCCCGGCATCATGATGAATATTTGGATTGCAGAGAAAAAAAGAAAATCTAGATACAGAAAGACTTCTTGGTTCAGGGAGGTATTTATAACAACATATAACTGGCATCCTTGAGTAATTTCTAACCATGCGTTCACCATAGGGACCTTGGTACACTATATATAATGTTTATAAATTGATACAGAAGATGTATAAGATAAGCCACATCTTCTTTTATATATTTCTTTTACTTAATTATGTCCTCCAGGAATGGAACTTGGCTTGTCATGTGAAGGCACGAGAGACTAAAATATCCAGAAATCTATTAACTATCTAAATTCCATATAGCAGTGTTAAAAGCCTTCTCATCAAGGCCTGTTGATAAGGGAGGCCCTATTCCCTAATTATTTTATGATGATTAACTTTAATATATATTTTGAATAACAATAAAAGGAAATGAAAGCAAGATGCAAAGAGTTTGTAGTTTCTTCAATAATAGAAAACCAAGCAAAAATAAATACTCATTTTATTTGGAAATGGTAACATGACTGATTTTTAATTGTGGCTAAAGTCTTTAAAATACTTGCAGAACATACAAAACAAATAATTCGCATTTTAATGAACACCATATATTTATAAAAATATACATATTTATAAATATCATTGATTGTGATGGCATCTATAGCATAGCCAATTGAAATACACAACTATTCCTTCTAATCTTTTGTTACCTGATACCAGCCATTTATACTTCTCTTCATTGTCACCTGCTAGACTCATAGCTACTTGTGTCTGTGATTTTCAAATTTTGGAAACGTTCAATCAGTTTATTCCCAATTGAAATTCACATTGTAAGAGCTCTCTTTATTTGCAGTAGCATTTCTAAAGAGGAATTTTTGTTCATTCATTTGTTTTTAATTTTATTATCATGGAAACTAATATAGAATGCTCACAGCCTTTAAAAGACACCATCTTCTTTTTCTGCTGCTCATTTATTGATGCTTATTTGTCTCTCTTTGACTTGTGCTGTGGTTGCTGAATCTTTTTTCAGACATCTGTAACTTTTTGGTGATGGCAGGGTTTGAAAATCACTGTCTGTAAAGCAGAGTCATTGACAATTCATAAACACAAGTTCCATGAAATAAATTTAGTGCTTATGTATAGGCAACAAGGGACAACAGGGGTTTTAGATTTATTCATGCCTGGGGTGGATGAAATCTTTTCTGCTTTTGCTCTACTGTCACCATGGCTGAGGGACCTAGGGAAGTAGTCTGCCCTGGGCTTTACGTCCCAGGTGCCACAGGACACACTGGTTTAGAGCTTTGAAGGACATCCTGTTTTAGTAAGACTGGAATAGAGCCCTAGAGTTCTAGCCAGGCTCTTCCTATCACAAAATATTGCATCCCCAGGGCAGTCTATGGCTAATTATTGAGAACTACAAGCGAGAGGGGGAGAAACTGTGTCAGTTCAAGGTCACCTAGACAACTATCCTGCATTGTTCATTTTGAGCCACATCTGAAGAAATGTATCTCCCTCACAGACATCATGAGCTCTGAAAAATGCCTAGCTTGGCTTGGCCCCCTAACGACTAAGTCCACTCTTGGTTCTTACATTGATTACAAAGCTTCCTATGGTTCTCCAACTTCAGCTCCCAAAACAGTTCTCTCTGAATGGAACATCACTGATTTTGCACATTTGGGATTTCTTTCACTTAATGTTTTCACAAAGAATTAAACAAAATTCTTTAAAATGACATTAAATTTTCTAAGAAAATATTAACACATGTTATCATATTTCTATATAGGCCTAATTATATCAAATTAAGTAATGAGATGCTACCTAAGCAGGCTGCTGTACTGTTTTAATACTATACATGTAGTAGGTGCTCTGGCAAGCATCTCTGGGTATGTCACACAATGACCACTTCAGACAAATGCTGTTATACCTTTTCTGTCTAGCTTATAAAATAAGTCCTGTTTACTCTTCAGAATATGGCAGCATCTTAGGAGTGTCCTGTGTACTCTTGAACGTATAATTGCAATGGAGAAAATTGGTTTAGTTAGATTAATTGTAACACTGTGAATCAAGCTAATTGCTGTTTTCAGTGTGGGCTCCACCATGTTAATAAGGCAAGTGAAACAACCATTTATTCATTCAACATGCGTTTACTGACCAGTGACAACTTTGGAAGCAAAGAAAGAATTGGAAGAAAAGCAGACTTTTAACTGAGTAGATCATTGTTAAATACAATAAAGAGATTTATGAAAATCTTAATTCAAAATGTTCATCATATCTAATATTGTTCTCACAGAATATTTAAGCAATAAACAAGTGACTTTTCTAAAACAGTGAAATTGAAAGAAAAGAGTCCAGACAATTGACAGCTAATTAAGCTTTTTCCTTCTGCATCTACCTCACTATTAACTTGTATCTGAGTTATTTTAATTTCTATCTTCAGAAACTTGCAAATAATTAATCATTTTTTCTTATTTCACCATAACCTTCATGGGGTGGGGGTTAATGTGCTTTTCATTGATAATGCAATAAGGAAGGTACCCAACAAGTATTTGTGGAGTTAATAAATGTATTAATGTTTATAATAAATATAATCTCAGCTATGAACAAAGTCATGTCAGTAGCAAAGGTTCCTATATAAACTTTTAAGAGAAATACAGTATGTGGGAATCCAAAAAGAAACTTAAGGTAAAATCAACAAAGAAAACAGTAGCATTAGCATTGTGTTGTGTACCTTCTTCTGAGCAACTGACATATTTTAAATTCAGGTGTCATAATAATCCTCTAAATTGATAACATTATCTCTATATTTTTGGATGAAGAAACCAAGGGTAGATAGAGGAGGAAACTTATCCAAAATTGGACAGCTAACCCATGGCCAAACTGGATTTTGAACTGAGTTTGGTATCAGAATCTGCTCTTCACCATTAAGATACAAGGAAGATTTTTTGGGACTTCATAGGAGGATAAATGAATCCTGTAACAAGTATGACTAAATGCCAAATTAGTAATTTATAATATTGGATATTATCTCAAGAGAGTGGCTGATATACAGAAAAATGAGCACTGGAATAGCAATTTAGATATATTCAGAATAAGTTTCCTTTAGAGAAGATGGGAGGCGTATTTGTTAGAAAAACAAAAGAATACCTCTCTACTTCTCTATCTGCTCTACTCCTGAGATGGCTCACTTGTCACAAATTGAAGTATAACAGCCACTTAGTGCAATATATAGTGATGTAACTGCTTCTTCACTGCAAAAATTGCAACACTGTAGTGGAAGAAGCAATAACTTTGAAATAAAAAGCAGGGAATAAATTCAATTATTAAGTTCTACAATCTGTGTTCACTTATCTTTAGAATGAGTGATAGCAGCCAGGAATGGTGGCACATGCCTATAACCTCAGTACTTGGGAGTCTGAGACAAGAGGATTGCAAGTTTGAGGACAGCCTCAGCAATTTAGTGAGACTTTAGCAACCTAAAAAGACTCTGTTTCAAAGCACAATATTAAAAGACCTGTGGATGTAGCTCAGTGGTAGAATTTCCCGCAGTTCAATCCCCAGTAAAACACAGATACACACAAAACACACACACACACACACACACACACACACACACACACACACACATACACATGTGCAGTGAGTGAATTATAGCATATTTAAATTGTTTAAAATTTCTACTGTGTTCAGCGAAGTGTGGGTATCATGATGGGACCTGAAGGAAATTACAAGACCTATGTGCAAGTTTGTATGATTTTTGAACCTCACTATGATGTATAATCGCAGTGAACCATTAAAAGTATATAAAAATATGTCCAAGAACAAAAAATAAAAATAAAAATGAGTATGGTACTCAAATTGTGGTTAAAGAATGTAGGAAGCCAATTTGTTCATCTCTCAATATGCTAAAGTATCAGAAAATAGATAAATAGGTGGTCCAATAACTACTCTGTCACTTGACATGACAAGAAAAAGAGAAGGAATCATGTGGCATCAGACAGAATGAATATTCAGGACCTGTTCTATTACCAATAAGAAGAGAAACACTTAGGCCTCAGAGAGGAGTGAGTGAGAGATAGAGAAGGAATAGTTTTGTTTTTTTTTTTCTCATCACTGATAAAATCCTCAAATTTCTATTTTATTGACAAGAAAAAGAATATAGGTTTAGAGAAAATAGGGCTTCTTTGTAGATTTTCTGACTTTGTCTTATTTGTTATTGGTCTTTATTTCTCTTTTCTTTTTCTTTTTAATGTGCTTTTATTGGTTCATTATGGTCTCATATCATAATGTATGTCATGTTGACATTGATATACATGCACACAGCACTTGGTACCCCCCCTCAACTGTCTCCCCTCCTCTCAAACAGAGTACTGAGATTGATGCTGGGTTTTTAGTGTAAGTACACACAGTCGATGTTAGTATTTCCAATAATGAACCTCAATCTTCCCCCTTCCCTTCCCTTAGACCACTTCCCTGGCTCCACTGAGGTTTCTCTTCCATTACTTTGAGTCCCTCTGCTATACCAGTTACTCCCTAGCTTGCACATATTAAATAAAACATGTCCCTTCACTTTCTGTGACTGACTAATCTCACTTAGCATTATGTTCTGCAGGTCTTTCTATTTTCTTGCAAATCACATTATTTTGTTCTTCTTTATTGCCAAGTATAATTCCATTGTGTGTATTTCCCATACTTTTGTAATCCTTTCATCTGTTGATGGATACCTAGGTTCATTTTTATAATTTGGCTATTGTGACCTGTGCTGCTAAGAACACAGATATACATATATTACTGTTGTTCTCTGATTTCAGCCCCTTTGGAAAGATACCCAGGCCATTTGTATTTCTTCTTTTGCTCCAACACTTCTTTTTTCCTATACAAAACATTTGACCTTCCTTCAGATATCTTACTTTCTTTCACAGCACCATCTCTCTGGGCCCCAGCTTTATACATGCTTTTCTGGCCCAAATGAAAATCTATAAAGTCTCCCAGCTCTATTTTCCATTCCCAAAATTTGGTGTACATTTTGCTGAATGAAGACATCAATATTCATAATTCAGTTTAAATGTTTTGCTCCTTTGAGATTTCCTCCACCAGTTTAATCAGCCCATCATCTTTAAATTCAGCCTCACATGAAGTTTCAGGACACATGTGGCCTCTACTTCATTTTCTTACAGGGTCCAAAATTTTGTCTTCCAAAATCTCTTGAGCACAGACTTTCTGTCCACCTTTCTAGCCACATTCTGGCCCTTCTAATTTTTTTTTTCACAAGACAGTTTCAAGGCTCACAATCCACATAGACAGACTTAAATATAGTCACCCTACTCCTCTAGTACTGATTTTACTCTGTTGGTTAGCATTCTCACTGATATAGTCCAATGATGACCACATAACTTAGAGGAAGGGAAATATATTTGCTTATGGTTTTCTTGGATATTTGGGGGGGGCCAGTCCATGTGAAGCCATGGACTGGGAGTCTCAGGGCATGGAGGTGGTGAGAAGTAGAGAGAGAGAGAGAGAGAGAGAGAGAGAGAGAGAGAGAGAGAGAGAGAGCGCAAAGGTTTTGTTTCTCACGTCATGGAGGCCAGGAGATGAGATAGTACAATTAAGCAAGTGGAATCAAAGACAGCTCAATCTCTTAGGACACACCCCCAGGGATACACATTCTCCAGCCACTCCCTACTTCTCTAGGTTTCTACCCAGATAAATTAATTGTAATGAATTTATACATTATAATGGATTTATCTACTGATGAGATTACAACTCTCATGACTTAACTATATCAACCATGAATATAAACAAATGAACTCTTTAGGGGATATTTCTATATCCAACTATGACAAGTGTCTCCAAGTCATTTCTCATCCCCTGATTCTAATTCTCAGACACTATGTCAGAAATAGTAATGCTACCTAACATAGTCCTTCCTGCCTTTGGGAACTTTCAATTTGCCCGCTGGAGCACATGGCATGCTCAGTCATTATTACATATCTGCCTATTCTTAACTCTTCTTTGATACTCCCTTCACCTTCTTTTAACTGAACTCTGGCTGTTTTTCACTTCTTTAGAGGCCTTTCCAGGGATAGCTTTTTCTCTCTCCACCCTTCAGAACCACTGGGCCTAGAGTTGGAGTAAGATACTTGCTATAGTTTGAATAAGTGCTTCATGTGTTGGGAGTTTAGTCCCCAGTGTAGCAGTGTAGAGGTGGGGTGGGAATTAAAGGGAGGTGATTATATTCTGAACTCACCTCCCTCATGAATGGATTAATGCTGTTTCTCAGAAATTTGAGTTCTTCATGGGACTAGATTAGCGCTGAGAATGTTGGTTGTCATAAAGTGAGGCCCTGCCACATACTTGTTCTCTTCGGCATATAGCTATTTCCCTTTCTACTTATCCACTATGTTGTGAAGAAGCCTGTAGGGTGCTCACAGAGCTGATGCCATAATGTTTGGACTTTCTAGTAACCAGGATAATGAGTCTAATAAACTTCTTTATCCATTAGCCAACATCAAGTATTCTAACAACATAAAATAGACTCAGACGACACTCTCTTATATTGCACTGCTGCTGCTAGATGAATTCCCTGGCCCTACTATAAAAGATTGGTTCTAAACATTATGCCTCCAAACTTCGCCAGCCACCACCTCTCCCTCCTTATTATAGGCATCTCTCAAACCTGGAAGCATTCCCCCACCTTCTATGAATATTTTTAGCATCAGGATCATTGTCACTGAACACTATTCCTTGGTTTATTGATTTCAGTGTTGATATAAATTATCTGCCCTCTCAATTCCATGATCAGATCCTCTCCTGCAAAGATCTTGTCCTCCTTCCTTCCTCAGCTGCTCAAAATGAGAGAGAGAGAGAGAGAGAGAGAGAGAGAGAGAGAGAGAGAGAGAGAAGAGAGAACTTTGTTTCACATAACCCCATATATGCTTTATAAAGCTTAAAATATTTGAACCTTTAATGTTTAGACTTGGCAAATAGGGGCCACTCAAAATTTATTTACTGAATGAATGAATGGTTCAAGGGACATTTAGAAATATATTGAATGAGGCAATGCTTTAGTCTCACTATGACATTAGTCAGTCTGGACTAGCTTTCTAGAATTCACCATTTAATCAGGAGAAATCTCTGAATAGAGTGATACTACTTGAGCCATATTGAAGTGGAAGTGATGAAGTGGAACCCCCTAATCACACTGCCTTCTCAGAAAGGGCTGAGATGGATGGATATCCCCCAAAGTAAATTGAATAAATATGTAACTAGATAATTATACGGGTACTCTAGCTAGCCACAGTACTTTTTGGAAACCATCTTCTTTTGGTACCCATACCACTTTTAATTTACATTTGCTCTTGAGAATTTTCTTTTCAAATGATACAATCATAATGTCTTGTCAATAGTCAACTCTTCGTTAAAACAGGCACCCCTGGGAATTTTTTGTACTCTTTTTATGTATGATTCACAAATAAATATTGTATATATTTAAGGCTTACAATGTGATATATTGATACATGCACACATTGTAAAATTGTTTCCTCAATCAAGCTAATTAAGATATCCATATCTTCACATTTTTGCCATTTTTTGTTATGAGATCACATAAGAACTATTCTCCTAGGAAATTTCAAGTGTACAACACAGTATTAACTGTGGTCACCATGCTGTACTTTAGATCTTCAGAATTTAAACATCTTATAACTCAGTGTTTTTACAGTTTGATCAAAATATTTTTATTTCTCCAATGACCCCAGCCCCTAGCAATCTTTGTTTTACTGTGCTGTTATGAGTTCATCTTCTTTAGAATTCACATATAAGTGAGATAATGTAGTATTTTATTTTCTGTTTCTTGATTATTTCACTGACCATGACATCTTCTAGGTTCACCCATATTTTTACAAGTGGTAGTATTTTCTCCTTATTACTTTGAAATACTGATTGAATTTCCTCTGTATCTATACCAGGTAGTGAGATTAGAAGATCATATGGTAGTTCTATTTTCAATTTTTTTTTCTTTTTTTGTGTGTGGAGAACTTCAATATTATTTCCTATAATGGCTGTACCAATTCAAAATTCTACCAACAGTGTACAAAGTAAATGTTTTCATTTGCAGTCCCATTATTTATATATTTATCATAATCCTTAGTCCTAATAATCCTATGTCCAGTAGAAGAATTTTTTTTTCAGTCTCAAAACTTATCATAGGTGGAGATTCATTTCTTGGAGTTTTCTGACTCGATCTAAAGCTGCTTTGAGCTTTGATGCTGTTCTTCTGCTCAGAAGGAGTCAGGTTGCAAGACTTCACTTGTTAGAAACAGGAGTGACTTATTATGAAGGAAAATGTACTGTAGGAGCTAGCACATAAATCAAATTAAACACTCACACCATGGTGTGCTATAAAGAGTATGTGCACTCATCAAATCAGGGTAAGCAAGGACATCTGGGCTCATGGACTGGGAAGTCTCTGTAGACAGCCAACTGGAGTCTCCATTGGAATGGCCCCAGTAGAGCACGCATTCTCCCCATGGGCGAGACTTCAAAATCTGCAATCCTCTGAGAGTCCTTCAGGAGGTCAGCTGGACAATGGAGTCTTCAGGGTGCATACTTTGCAATGGTCCCAAGGGGGTGGTCACCTATCTTGTGAAAAGGGAAAATTACCTGTCTCTCGTTTAAGATAATTTCGGTCTATCTTGTCAGTTAAAGCTTATGTACAGAAAAAGTGACCTAAAAAGGACAGTCACTTACTCTAAGTATTTGCAATACCAACTGTCCTTGGGCTGCTTTTATCTATGGAGGTTTGAATAATTTATTACATATCCATACAGATTCTTACTCAGCTGGTATCCAAGCTGGTATCCAACAGCTGGTATTGCCTCTGCGTGGGACCCCCTAACTACTACCTTTCCAGATATTTGAATGTTTTGCTTTTTGAGGGTCTTGTGTTACTTTAATGACTGTAGAAATATTTATTTTCTGTACATATTTTTCTTCAGCAAATCATTTCATTTTTTTCTTTATGGTTGTCTTTAAAGCTTCTTTCCATCAGGCTTAGTTGAGTTAAAAAATGTCTCTTTGTATGCTGGTCTTTTCCCTGTTCCAAAATGTGCTGGAATACACTCTTTGTGGTTTCAAAGGGTCAATATTACTTTTCCTTCTCTTTGCTTTTAGAACCAGACATTTTATCTTCTAAGGTATGCTTTTGATTAAGTCCTATAGGCTACCTTTATAGGAAGCAATTCAAAGCCAATACTTTCTGGGTTGGCAGGCAAGGTTTTGCAATTCCAGCTCACCTCCTGTGTTGGGTACTATCACCTAGAATGCATCCTTTTATGGGTCCAATACCCATACCTGCTTGAACTTCCTTCTATATATGTTGTTTTTCTGACAAGCACTGTTTAATGGGTATCAATTTCTTTGAACAATCCTCAATGATACAGTTTCACAGTGCTGTGTGGTGCAAGCCTTTACTTTATAGATAATAACCTACTGTACCATCAACTTCTTTGTCATATTGCAACTCTTCTGCTAATAATTAAATTTTAATAATGCTGCTTGGTTCAATCTCCCCATTCACTTATCTTTAAATCTAACTATACATTAATGAATTATAGCTGCTTAACCTTATCAAGTAGCTACAAAATAGTTATTAATACCTGTTCATTTGGAATTTTAAGAAGAGGACTCTTACTTGTTTATTATACTTATTTTTCCTCTGGGATTTCAATTGTCTTATTTCTGAGACCTCTGTTAGATTAAGTTAAGCTTCTTCTCCCCACCCCCAAAACAACTAAAATACATCCCCATTACCTGGCCCCATTAAAAAAGCAGTTGAGTAAGTTATAACTTATGTTTCATTTTTCCCTGTTCTTTCCTTTTTTTAAATATTTATGAGGCCGGGCTTCAAATTTTTCAACACTTGGCAAATAATTCTTATTTTACGTCACAAGTAATTGTTCCTCTGCTAACTTTTTCCTGTCTACTTTTTCCACTAAATGTAACACTATTTTTCTCTGTGAACTAATTCTTGATTATTTACACAAATCCAAGTTCTAGGAAATAGTAATTTGGGCATATGCTTCATTAATTTTTTCTTAGCCTTTAGGTTTATAATAATTTTATCAAATATTTACTTAATCTAAACTAATAACATAATTTGTTCTCCACACAGTAAGGCCCTAGTCCTATCTTTTTATACATAAAATCAACTAGTTTTTTGCATTTAACCATAGTTTGGGTCACTGAAATTTCGTCTTTATTAAGGGTTATAATAAATTCAAGATAGGGTAAATAGAGATCTATATTTTTTGTTCCAGGATTACTGAGGATAAGATTTACTAAGCACAACATTCATTAAAGACCAATACTGGATGTAATTTATTTAGATTAGCATATCTTGAGGTAGTTAATTTCATTCACCTCCTTCCCAGAAAAAAAAATGTTGATAATTATAGTATATATCTTTTATTTTTATTAAAGTAATGCTACTATTTACAAGTAATTTAGACTATAAAAGGCATTTGATTAAAAAAAAAACTTTAAGGAGTTAATAGAATTTTTAAGTCTTCTGAAATATTATCACTAGAAATGACTATTTCAACTGTGAACTGTGGAAAAAATGTTACATTTGTACATGTTTAGATAGAAATAATCAAAAAGAGTGCTGAGTGTGTATATCATGTTATATACTTACAAACTTTTAAATATATCACACTAAGCTCATATTTTTAACTATATGACACTTGTTGAAACATGTAAATCACTGTGAAGGTCATGATCACTTAGATATTAGAGATTATAGCCATTTACTTCTGCATCTAGTAGTCTATTCTGGAAACAATCTGAAAAAAAATTACCTCTCTCTGAGGTGAAATGGCATTTTTCATAAGAGACAGGGCTTAATTTGAACCCAGCTCTGTCTGATTGCCCAGCACATGCTCTGAGCCACTGAGACCTAATTTTGGATACTTTGGGAAAGTTAAAAATATGTTCAGGCCCCTAAAGTCTAAGCTTATTTTAATTCATATAAGAGAAATGCTATTTTACTTAGTAATTATTCTTCTTTAGGAAATTAGCCTAAAATTTCCCTTAATCTATATCACTAACATTAAAGGAAACTAGTTTTCTGTTATCCATCATTTTAAGATCCCTAAATAAGTATAATTTTACATGGCCACACTCTCTAGAAATCTACTCTAATATGCATACATGTGGCTACATAAATTTTATATAAAATTTTAAATTTCAATATATCATCCATTTTTATTCTGATAATGACTTTTCCCCCTTGACCTTCCTTCCTTCCTTCCTTCCTTCCTTCCTTCCTTCCTTCCTTCCTTCCTTCCTTCCTTCCTTCCTTCCTTCCTTTCCTCCTTCTC
>PVLC010032095.1:0-18498 GCA_004027655.1 Graphiurus murinus | reverse complement strand
GTTCTCACTTTAAATATGGCATAGAATTGGCAATGTGCTTTTACAAAGCAATTTGACTTTACAGTGTTAGTGTAGTTTCTGACATCTAAGAAGTATTGTAAGAGGCTATCATACCCACACTGCCTCCATTATTCCAACAGTACCCATAACAAGTGCTTAAAGATGCTTTTTGACAGACACACGTAGTTCTTTCTGGATTACATAGAAAATAGTCATCTGCACCATATACTAAGATTTACTTTGAAAGTATAGGATTCCAGGGGCAACATATCCCATGGCCTAGAAATATATTTACATATACATTTAATTAGTTATATGTATATATATTTTTCCAATTCTGAATCTCAATTATAAAGGTAATAAATAGAGAGCTGACATCCCAAACTGAAGAATCCAGGCTTGATTTTTTGTGTGGGGGGTAATGGGGATTGAACTCAGGGGCTTTCTACCTCTGAGCTATACACCCAGTCCTATTTTTTATTCCTTATTTTGAAACCGAGTCTCACTAAGTTGCGGAGTGCCTCACTAGGTAGCTGAGGCTGGCCGCGAACCCAGATCCTCCGGTCTCAGCCTCCCGAATGCTGGGATTACAAGCGTGCGCCACCACGCCCGGCTACATTCTTGATTTTAAGTTCAAAAACCACAATAAAGGTGCTAGACAAAAATGTTGGGGAGAATTTGTGATTAGGCTAAACCAAATCTCTTGGACTTTTTCTTCAAATTAGAGACTCCACTCAGTAGAGGAGGAAAAGAGGTGAGAAAGGAAGCAAGTTGACTTTGAGAGGCTATTCCTGGGGATATACAGTCTAGATTGTAATTATATATGAGACAGAATCATTTAGCTTTCTATAATACTGAGATTCTGAAAGTTGGATGATCTTGTACCTTGCTTCCTAGATCAATCCCAGGGAAGCTGCTTATTTCTGGTGGAAGCTAGCCAAGCCCTCACAGCAGGCAGACATAGAGTATAATGTTATCAACTGGAGAGGTAAAGACCACCCTTGAGGCTTCTGTGGTACCAGAGTGAAGTAAGAAAGTATCTCAAAGTGTCCCAGCACTCTCCAAAGAGGAATGAAGGGAGCTCTGAGACAGTGTTCTCAAGTCCAAAGGAGATCTTGCAGACCCATTGGATAATGCAGTTGACCCTCCTCATGAGGTCTGATGAGGAAGACACTGTATAAACAAGCATAATGGGAAAAGACTGCATAGAATGACCTCCATCCCACCAGAGGACTTAGTTCAATATCTAAAAGAAAATAGCCGCTTCTTCCTATGATGATGAATTTCATTCTCTCTTTCCTCACTTTGAGTTTAAAGTTAAATGATTAATGAAATGATTCCACCGAGTTTTTCATATATATATATATATACATATGTATATATTTTGCAATTACACTATATATATATTGCAATTATACATTACAGTGAGGTTTCATGTGTTAAAAACATACATCCACACAGCTCTTTGTGTATTTCTCTCCACAACCCACCCCACTCCTTCTTCTTCCCTCCTCACATAAGTTAATGAGATTGTTATTAATACTTTCATGTATTGCTGTAGTATTATTTGAACTGTTTCCTTCCCCAGTCCTCCCTCTTCCCCTCCCTCTCAACCTAACCCCCTTCAACTATTCTATCAATCTGTCTTTGCATTGTGTAAAGTGCCTAAGTGAAGTTTTCTTAACTATGGAAGATGTGCTGTTGAATACTGTTAAGACAGCCCAGTCTAGAATCGGATCTGTCGAAATCACATTCTAATTTTGCCTAGGATTTGTGACATTGGTAAGTGACACTACGTCTCTGTGCTTCATTTTACTCATATGTGAATTGGGTAAAATAATCGTGATTGACTCATATTACTGTGAGAATTTAATGAAAAAATATTATACTTAGAATAATACCCAGGGTGAATGTTTATACATAGTATTTTTTCTGCAGGAATGGGTGCTAAAGATAGTAATTAATTTTAAATAACATGCTTTTCCATGCCTGTGTTTATGGCATGTTAAATGCATAAGTGCTGCAATAATATATTAATATTATCGAGTTTCAGAGATATAACTTGAAGATCAATTAATTCAAGACTTCCTTTTAGAAATAAGAAAAGTTTGATTAGGAAAGGTCAATAATTTGCCTACAATAATATAGCTAATAAATCTCAGAACAGGAATTAAAACATAGGTCATCATTTTTCCCCTCAATGTGCCAGGTACTGTGCTACACGTTGTAACATATGCATGCAAGGCATATATAGGCCCAAATTTCATAGAGTTTATGATAAATATACCAGGAAAGAATGAAGAATATTTTAATAAAGGATGTACTGAGCTCTATATCTCTTGGAGTCAAGCAATATTTTTTAACACAATAACTTGAAGCTTAAATCTAAATAAAGAGTAGGGTTTAGGCAGATAAAGGGTTGAGGTTAGAAACCTCTAGGACAAGGAAGAATCATGAAAGAGAACCCGGAGTTGAGAAACATTATATTCTGTTCAATGAGGTGATATAAATTTAGTGTATTTTATGAAAGAGTTCAGGAGAGGAAGTAAACAGGAAATAGTAATAGATTGGAATGAGATTCTTGGGTTGGCTTATAAACTATGGTGAGAAACTCAGTTAACTGTACAGATAAAGAAAGCTATCAAAGCTTTTAAACAGATAACCAAAGGTTTATAGTTTTGAAAAATCCTTCTAAATATAGTAGGAGAAGGAGCTGGAGAGAGGAAGTTTAGAGTTAAGGAGCCATTTAGGAAGCTTCGTATCCAAGAAAGAAAACAAGGTTTTGGTCTGAATACCCTTTTTGTTCTTTTGACTGTGATCAGTATAGGAAAAAGATAAGGTACAGCTGAGAAGTAAAGAATAAAAACTATTCTTACTGAAGTATGACTTCTTCAACCCTTTCCATATTGATCACAGATTTTCTGGACGAGAAGTCACCTTAAAAATCCAACCTCTAAATTCTATGGTTTGGCTGAGTCAGTACTGCATCTCATGTCTAACCTGCCAGCCCATGCCGTCCACTGTAGCATCCTGACCTAGACCTCTCAAAAGGTAAAGTAGTTGCAGTAATTAAGAGGTTGAGAGATGTGGAGTCTGAGCAGACTGTCTGAGGAGAGGAGTTCCAAAGAAGGTACCTGCAGCCTAGGCCAGAGGGACACTTCAGTCAAATGGGAAAATGTTCTAGAGATATGTGTCCTGAATTTTGAAATACCTTTTTTTCCTCCTCTGTCAGGGAAATCTCAATAAAATCAGTTTAAGATTCAAACTCAGCCGGGCGTGGTGGCGCACGCTTGTAATCCCAGCATCCGGGAGGCTGAGACCGGAGGATCCGGGTTCGCGGCCAGCCTCAGCTACCTAGTGAGGCACTCCGCAACTTAGTGAGACTTGGTTTCAAAATAAAGAATAAAAAATAGGACTGGGGGTGTAGCTGGGAGGTAGAATGCCTCTGAGTTCAATCCCCAGTACTGCAAAAAAAAAAAAAAAAAAAGATTCAAACTCAAGTGAAAAAAAAAAATCATCCAGTTAGTATGAAAAATAATCTAACAGAAGCCAGTTGCTCTAAAAAATCTAATCGTTAGGCTGCCCCAGTGGTAGGGAAGAAATTTAACATTAGGCCAAACTATTTCTGCTCATAATTTCTACTCACTGGTGTGATTTTATTCCCAAAATGCCTCAGGTGCATCTTGCAAATAAATAGGAAAGGAAGAATAAAGTTCTGTCCTTTGATTCTTCAGAAAGTAATCCTTGGAGTATCTTCTAGTTGATTAAAAAATACTTGGGATCAAGCCTGGACGTGGCAAATGAACTCAGTTAATTCAGAGTCATTTCAGGAGAAAATTTTGGATTAGAAATAATCCAGTTTTCCAATAATTTCTGTGTATAATAGATAGATAGCAAAGAAATTAAATGCCCAAGGGTTTAAGAGAACAGAGCTGAGGTCCACAGATTCAAGGCAATGATAACCCCAGCTCTGCTCCATTGCAACCTAGGTTCTGATTGCAATGGGCAGGGTCTCCAGTCTCCAGCAGATAGGGTCTATTGTGAAGTTGCCCTAAGAATAATGTAATCAGGCTGGTGACACAAATAATTCCAGTGCATTCTGGAACTGCATTATACTTGAGGCTTGGATTCACAAACATGTACCTCTTTCACTGAGCTCCAAGTTCCATGCCAGGCTCCCATTCAGCAGTACAGCTGGTAAGTCTCCCTCAGGCCAGAATGTCAAAGGAATAGGTCCAAATCTAAGGATTTCATCTACTCCCTCTTCTTCAGGCCATGCAGGCTTGAGTTTCCTCTTAGGACTATATGGAAATCTAAAATAATCCCCAACACCTGTCATATAAGCAGGAAGAGACTTATTATCTTTAACCAAAGGACTATTTATTATAGCAGAATACTAAAAACATCAGAAAAGGTGAACTCCAGATTGTGATGACTTTGGACTAGAAATATAAGTAGAAGTTTTAACACAAAATCATTTGTTTAGTCATTACCAGGTTCAGTATTCAATCCCAAAGAACTCCTCTGTTTCTACCATGTCTCCAGGTCTCCCTGCCAAAATAAAAGATGTTAGAGACTGGTGCCATAATGGCAAAATAGCAAAGACATCTATGATCTCCAAACTCTACAAGTCCAAAAGTTTACTTGGTCAGTTTTATAGTTTTTAGAGAAATAAAAATGATCCCAGGATATTTATTCATTGATTGTTCTGATATAATTATTCCAACCAAGAGCAACCTGGAGGTGGTCAGTTGATCTGCTACAGGGATTCACTCTGAGACATGCTATTACTATTTGTAATATTGTTCAGAATCACAATGAGACATGAAAGAAAAGTTAAAATAACTGAAAGGAAATTATGACAACCTGAAAGTAGAAGCATTTGGAGGGAAATGGAGCATCTCTCTTCCTTGTGTTTTCCTAAGAGATTTCCCTCTAATCTGATAGGAGGACCATTTTCATATTTATGAAATCTGACTATTAGCCTAAGCATTTAAAATGGCCAATGTTAAACTGTGTGTGCATGCATGCATGCATATGTATGTGTGTTACATGCATGTATGTATACACATACACACATGCTTGCCCATGCACACACTAACATTAGAAACAGTATTTTAGTATAGATACAAAGTGTTCCTCCTTTCTGAGGAAAAGGACATTTATTTCTCAGTCCATCCCAGGCAATACCAGTTCAGTTCAATACAGTGAAACACTATGATTAGGTTTAGCAGACAGCCCCTTAGGGAGCAATCGCACCCATGGTCCTCTAACCAAGCAGTGGTAGAGAATATTTGGTTTCAATTCTGCACTCTCTTTTTGCTAGAGAATAGTACTTAACCGTCCCTTTGCCATATGACTTTGCTGAATGTTTAATTAGAGTAAGCCAATGTGATTTGATTATAATATTTGCTTTAGCCAAAGAAGCATCAGTGGACACAATGTGAGCAGAAGCTTTAACCATGCTTACATAACTTGATTTGGCTCCTACTATGTCTGCCATCATGATGAGAAAAGAATGCCCCAATAGTCAGGTTTTTCCAGTATGACACATGTAGTGCAGAACTGAACCCAACCTACAGTCTAGAGTTAAGCCCAGCAGGAGCACAGCCATCCCACAGACTCATGAGCCACAAAAATAAATATCAGTTGTTATGAACTTGGAACAACTTATATTTTGTTAAGTCATTTGTTATACCAATTTATTGTTTCAATATCTGACTAATATACAAGGTGTTTCAGAATTAAAATTAACAGTATGGGTGAGGCACACTAGAAAATACAAGTTAAAACATATAATTTCCACATATACAATTGAGTTAGATACAAATAATCCTCTTATTTTTAATTAGACTACATAAAAGCTCAAATAGTCCATTAAATTGTTTACCTCTTTTTTATTTTGCATCTGCCTCTTATTAAGAGAATGATTTAAATTTGAAAGAAAACCCAGAGAGGAAAAAAATGCCAGTAGGTTTTCTAGACAGACCTCAAATAAATGTTGGCTGAAAAAAATTAGTCTATCCTTTTCTAAAACCTCTTTTTGAAGCTAAACATTTTTCTCAAAAGCAGTCAACCTTTAGCTGGGCGTGGTGGCGCACGCTTGTAATCCCAGCATTCGGGAGGCTGAGACCGGAGGATCCGGGTTCGCGACCAGCCTCAGCTAACTAGTGAGGCCCTCCGCAACTTAGTGAGACTCGGTTTCAAAATAAAGAATAAAAAATAGGGCTGGGGGTATAGCTCGGAGGTAGAACGCCCCTGAGTTCAACCCCCAGTGCCGCAAAAAAAAACAAACAAACAAAAAAAAAAAGCAGTCAACCTTTGATGATAATATGACAGCTTATAATATCTAATGTATTGTTTTATAATGATTGTGATGATATATGGTTTAATGGAGGGGGGGGAAATAAAAAGTAGTCCTTACCTCTGCCTAGTAACTTATTGAGCCATTTTTATCTCAAGAAAATCTAATAAGTTACGGAGTTGACACATCTAAAGTGACAAATTTAATCATCTTAGATAATTAAATAATCAATGAGAAATTGTCCAAGAAAAATATAATGGTAGAAACAATACTGAATGGTAAGGTCATTGAAATGTCCAGATCATAGATTTATTACAACCTTTCAGAACCAGAAAAAAAAAGAAAGTAAAGGGACTCCTCTGTCTCTACCAAGCACAAGAACCAAGGATCCCTTCCTAAAACACTACATATGAGGTCTTCCAATCGTTAACCAGAGATGAACCAAACCAACTACCCAGCACCTGACAGGCATCATCTAGCTCTTCTCAGATCATGAATGCCCTACCTATTCAGACCATGCTCCTGGAATCAACTCCTAGACACTTATACTTTTTCTCACCTTTTATTTCATCTAACCCCCTTTTGGTCTCAAGAAAATCTACCCATTCCCCAGAAACATTCATTTTCTTTAGATTATCTTTCTTTTAAATTTATTGGTGCACTGTAATGATACATCATTATGAGGTACAGGATGGATAGTAGAGGTATACATGCACATATCATTTATTTAATCCTTCCCCAATTCCCACCCCATTTCCTCCTCCCTCCCTCCTTCTCATGTTTGGCTTAGTGACTTACTTTGATATGTTTGTGAATGTACCTCATGTGCATTAGGGTGCTTCCCTCTTCCTCCCTCTCATCTCCCTCAATTAGATCACCTTCTTTGCTCATCTAAGTTTTCTCCTTCTTCATCTAGAGTCCCTCGTATGGCCCACTTTCTCCCTAGCTTCTGCATATTAGGGAGAGCATACAAATTTTACTTTGTGTGACTGACTAATCTCACTTAACATAATGTTTTCCAGTTACATCCATTTCCCTGAAAATGACATGATTTTGTTCTTTTTTTATGGCTGAGTGAAATTATTTTGTGTACATATCCCATAGTTTTGTAATCCATTCATCTGTTGACAGGCATCTTGGCTAGCTCTATAGTTTGGCAATTGTGAATTGTGTAGCTATAAACATAGATACACATGCATCAGTCTGATAGGCTATCTTTTTTCCAGTGTGTGTTTTTGGCCCCTTTGTCAAAAATCAAATGACTCTATGTGTGCAGATTTGTTTCTGAGTCTTCTATTCTGCTCCATTGGTCTATGTCTGTTTTTGTGCCAGTCCCATGCTGTTTTTATTACTGTGGTTTTGTAGCATAGTTTGAAGTTAGGTATTGTGATGCCTCCTTCATGGTTCTTGTTGCTGAGAACTACTTTGGCTACTCTGGGCTTTTCGTTGTTCAAAATGAATTTAAGGACTGATTTTTCTATATCTCTGAAGAAGGACTTTGGTAATTTAGTAGATATTGCATTGAATCTCTAGATTGTTTTTGAAAAGATGGCCATTTTTATGATGTTTATTCTGCCTATCCAAGAGCATGGAAGATCTTTTCATCTTCTAAAATCTTCTTTGATTTCTCTTTTCAATGTTTTACAATTTTTCTTGTAGAGGTTTTTTACCTCCTTGGTTAAGTTTATTCCTAAGTATTTTATTTTCAGGGGAGATATTGTGAGTGGAAGTGTTTTCTGGATTTCTTCTTCAGTGTATTTGTGATTTGCATACAGGAAAGCTTCTGATTTTTTAAGATTGATTTTGTATCCAGACACTTTGCTGAAATTTGTTGATCAGTTTTATAAGCTTTTCAGTTGAGATTATTTTCCTTCTAAATTTTTAACAATAGATGTTAGAGGTCCATTAGACCCAGCGCAGCGATCAAGCCAATAATTATCCAGCCAGTGTTACACAGAAAAAAATATATTTAAATTTTTATATTACTATGTCAAGGGTATTTTAGGTCATTTGAAGCACATCACAAACATGAGGTAGGTCTTTTACATTTTTTATCAAATAAATGGAAAGTCAAAGAGGCTAAGTAATCTGTCCAAATTTATACAAGTAGTAGCAGATTTTGAACCAGAATTTGAACCAGGCATTTTTTTGTTTTGTTTTCATAAAAGCACAGGCAAGACAATCCTTATGTCTAAAGGAAATTAGACTGGAAATAAAAGGTCAACAGCTGGTCTGTAACCGTTTTTCTTGTCTCAAGGACAATGAAAGATTAAATTCTCCTTGTTAAAGATACCCCAGAGATAGGACTTACCTGAACTAAGATGTCTGCACTAAACGCTATTGTCTTTTGTGACCACACGCATCAGAATTGAGGAGTACCTGAGACACTCATAAGTTATGTCTTGAAGTCTTGAAGATATAGGCCTCGAGAAGAGTATTACCATTCAAGCTGCACTGTTGCCCATCATGCAGCCTCACTTAAAGCTAAGCAAACATGGTGATGGGTAAATACTGTGGTATTTTGTGAGTTTGTCAGTCTGAATCCAATGCCAGGAAGCTGGTTAAGTTCAGAGTATTTGAGCAAATGTCAGAAAGGCTGATTTTTGTCACACAGCTAGCTCCTTGCAGAATTTTTATGAAAACATAGCTTCATGCCTTCTGATTCAATTTATTCTTCACTACATTGCTATTACGCAGTTTATTAACCTCAAATTAACATTTCAAAAGCATGAATTTTACTACATAAGGTTATATGTATATCCACTACCTAGTCAAACTTTAAGTCATATGTAAAATTGAACACTTATTAAGAGGATTTCACAAAACATTCTGTAATACATACACCATTCTCCTTTCTCTACTGTTCCACATCATGACTCTTCTATATGAAGCACTTATACACTTAATTATCTTCTGCCTCATGTTGTTCTCTACTTGTTTCACATGTTTTCTGCTTTTCCCCCAATTAGATAGTAAAGTCTTCAAGGGCAAGAAATATATCACATTTCATCCGGCTTAGTACTCCATATTAAGCAAAAACTAAATAGAGGCTTCTTGAACAAACGAAGCACAATCAAGATTTTTAAATTTGCAGTGGAATATGTTCAGACATCCATAATTTTAAAAAAATGTTTTCAGTTAAAATCCAATGATATAATAGGTCTAATTAAATTGAATTCTTGTTAGAAATGTTCTCAAGTATAAACATTTAACCCAAAGAAGAAAGGTCCTGGCATCTCCATTTTTTAAAAATTAGTTATATAAAAGAACCAAAAACTAGGATCTTTGTCATCACCAGTCAATTTTCAAAGCATATTAGCTTCAATTTGGCTAAGTCCTGTCACATGATGAAGCTACAGACTGTTTTTCTCCAAAAAATGTTATATTATTTTTCCCTATTTTTTTTTTACTAGAACTCCACTCTAGAAGCTTACTTCTGTTTAACAACTGTCTTCACTTGCAATTAGAATCTGATGTCAGCACATCTCTGCAACTGGTGCTTGTTAAAGTAACTTCTGCAAAGCAAGCACCAAGAACACTGATTTTCTATAACATGTCTTGAAACAATAGAATTGCTTTCTCCATGATCTTTTTTTTCTTCCAAATACACTATTATTTACTGCTAGGCTAAATTTTCAGCTAAGAAAAGCTTTCATTTCATTCCTTAAAAATGACCTTCAGCAACAGGGCGATTATTATGAGGAGGAAAAAAATGCTATCTAAGTATCCTTACCCATACCAAGAAGCCTGGCCAATTTTTCTAATGATTCTTTATAATTTCCAAAACTGAGTCTATAGAATTAATTTGTAACCTAAGCAGAAAGTGGATAGAAAAAAGAAATAGCTTTCTTTCTTTAAGGATCTAATATATAAAGTCACACCAAAGCAACAGCGTAATTTAACTGCATTATAGGAAATTATTGAAATTGCCTCCATTTGCTACTCTAGAATTGGAAGAGATGAAGCTTGCATAGTATATCTGTAAGCTTAGTTTTCTAATATATGAAATGGAAAAATATTATTATACACAAATGGCATTTATATCAATTATCTGAATAAATATTAAAGAATAATTCTGGGATATTAATAAAATAAATATAAGTGAATCTCTGTTAATATAAAATTTCTTAAATTTCAAAATAAAATTAAAAATTTGAAAGCTTAAATTTCACACACTCAACAATGTAGAGAAGTATTTGTCAAAAGTAGTCAAAACATACTTGTACCATACTTCCATTATATGCTTGTTAAAAACTGGTAGTGATACCAGTCAAACAGAAGAGGAAACTAAACTTTTAAAAACAAAAAAACAGAGAATGAAAACTACCCGCTTACAATAGCACCAAAAAGAAAAAAATACTTAGGAATAAACTTAAGATGGTGAGACATTTTATATTGAAAACTAAAACATTGATGGAAATTCAATGAGATATAAACAAATGGAAAGATATTCCATGTTCATGAATTAGAAGGATTAATATTTTTCAAATGTCCATACTATTTAAAGTGGTCTGAAGGTTCACTGTAACCTCTATCACAATGCCAATGAAATTTTACAGAAATATTAAAAATATAGACCTATAAACCAGAATATAGAGACCATTTATATATATATATATATATATATATATATATATTCAACTGATGTTCAATAAGGGAACCAATAATAGACAATGGGGAAAGGATAGTATCTTCAATAAATGGTTTGGGCTTTTCCTCCTTGGCTTTCTGAGGTTTGCCGCCATCATGAATGACACAGTAACAATCTGGACAGAAAATTCATGACCAACCGGCTACTTCAGAGGAAACAAATGTTCATTGATATCCTTCACCCTGGAAAGGCAACAGTACCAAAGACAGAAATTCGGGAAAAATTAGCCAAGACAACACCAGGTGTCATCTTTGTATTTAACTTAGATGCAAAACTGCTACATAAGATATTAGCAGTGCACATTCAAAACCACATCAAGAAAATTATACACCATGACCAAGTTGGGTTCATCCCAGGGATGCAAGGCTGGTTCATCATATGAAAAACAATACATGTAATTCACCACATAAACAGAAGCAAAGACAAAAATCACATGATCATCTCAATTGATACTGAAAAAGCATTTGACAAGATCCAACACCCATTCATGCTAAAAGCACTTCAGAGAATTGGAATAGAAGGAATATATCTCAAAATCATAAAGGCAATATAGGCCTACAGCCAATATCATATTAAATGGAGAGAAACTGCAAAAGTTCCCACTAAAAACAGGAACAAGACAAGGATCACCTCTTCTGTTCAATATAGTACTTGAGACTCTAGCCAGAGCAATAAGGCAAGAGAAGAAAATCAAAGGAGTAAAAATAGGGAAAGAAAAACTAAAACTATCCCTTTTTGCAGATGACATGATATTATACTTAGAAAACCCAACAAACTCAACCAAAAAACTTATAGAACTGATTAGCAAATTCAGCAAAGTGTCTGGATACAAAATCAATCTTAAAAAATCAGAAGTTTTTCTGTAGGCCAACCATAAACCCACTGAAAAAGAAATCCAGAAAACAATTCCACTCACAATAGCACCCCAAAAAAAATAAAATACTTAGGGATAAACCTAACCAAGGTGGTAAAAGACCTCTATAAGGAAAACTATAAAAAGTTGAAGAAAGAAATTGATTGAAGACCTTAGAAGATGGAAAGATCTACCATGCTCTTGGATAGGCAGAATAAATATCATCAAAATGGCCATCCTCCCAAAAGTGATTTACAGATTCAATGCAATACCCATGAAATTACCAAGGTCACTCCTCACAGACATAGAAAAATCAGTCCTTAAATTCATCTGGAAAAACAAAAAGCCCAGGATAGCCAAAGTAGTTCTTAGCAACAAGAACTATGTAGGAGGTCTCACAATACCTGACTTCAAACTCTACTACAAAGCCACAGTAATAAAAACAGCATGGTATTGGCACAAAAACAGACACATAGACCAATAGAGCAGAATAGAAGACTCAGAAACAGATCCACCGGCTTACAGTCAACTGATTTTTGACAAAGGAGCCAAAAACATACACTGGAAAAAAGATAGCCTCTTTAACAAATGGTTTTGGCAAAACTGGTTAACCATATGCAGGAAAATGGAAATAAACCCCACTTTCTCACCCTGCACAAGAGTCAACTCAAGGTGGATCAAAGACCTGTAAGTCAGGCTGGAGACCTTGCAGCTACTTGAAGAGGGCATAGGACCAACACTTCAACACATAGGCACAGGTAAAAACTCTCTCAAGAAGACCCCAAAAGCACAAGCAACTCAAAGGATGATCAACACATGGGATTGCATTAAACTGAAGAGTTTCTGTGCAGCAAAGGAAACTATCAAGAACCTCAACAGAGAGCCCACAGAGTGGGAGAAGATTTTTGCCAGTTACTCTACAGATAGGGGTCTAATATCTAGGATATACAAAGAACTCAAGAAAATCACAGCCAAGAAAACAAATAATCCAATAAAAAATGGGCAAAGCATCCAAATAGACACTTCACAAAAGAAGAAATACAAATGGCCAATAAATGTATGAGGAAATGTTCCACATCATTAGCAATCAGAGAGATGCAAATCAAAACTACCTTGAGATTTTATCTAACCCCAATCAGAATGGCAATCATAAAAAACACGAACAACAACTGTGAGGATGTGGAGAAGCAGGAACTCTAATACATTGTTGGTGGGATTGCAAACTAGTACAGCCACTTTGGAAAACAATATGGAGGATCCTCAGACGAATGGGAATGAACCTACCATATGATCCAGCAATACCACTTCTGGATATCTACCCAAAAGAATGGAAACCAAACTATCAGACTGATGAATGTGTATCTATGTTTATAACTGCACAATTCACAATAGCCAAACTATGGAACCAGCCAAAATGTCCATCGACAGATGAATGGATTACAAAGCTATAGGATATGTACACAATGGAATTTTACTCAGTCATAAAGAAGAACAAAATCATGTTATTTGCAGGGAAATGGATGCAACTGGAAAACATTATGTTAAGTGAGATTAGCCAGTCACAAAGAGTAAAGAAGCATATGTTCTCCCTAATATGCAGATGCTAGGGAGAAGATGGGGCATAAGAGGGTCTCCAGATGGAAAAGGAGAGACCCTCAATAAGCAAAGAAGTTGATTTAACCAAAGGGTTTGACGGGCGGTAGGGGGATACCCTAATGTACATCAAGGTTACTCACTAAACTGAACTTGAGAGGGAGGGAGGGTGAGGGAGCGGGGTGGAAATTTGGTGAAGGGGTCAAATGAGAAATGTGGGCACATATGTTGTTACCAATTTTTTTTTTTTTTTTAGCCGTACTGGGTATTGAACTCAGAGGCATTCTACCTCCAAGCTATACCCCCAGTCCTATTTTTTATTCTTTATTTTTGAAACAGGATCTCACTAAGTTGCAGAGGGCCTCACTAGGTAGCTGAGGCTCGCCATGAACCCGTATCCTCCAGTCTCAGCCTCCCAAATGGTAGGATTACAAGCGTGTGCCACCACGCCCGGCTTGTCGTTATCAATTTGTACCTAGTAAAGATGTATGCTTACAATGCACGAATAATAAAAAATAAGTAAATAAATAGATGGTTTTGGGAAACTGAATTATCTATATACAAAATGGATTAAAGACTTTGATGAAACTCTAGGAAACATGTAACTCCTAGAAGAAAAGTTGAATGAAAATACTCATCACCTAGCTGTGAATGATAATTTTTTGGAAGTTACACCAAAATTACCATCAATAAAAATGACAATAGACAAATGGGCTTAAATTAAAAAGCTTCTACACAGAAGAACAAAAAAATCAAGAGAGCAAAAATGCAACCTACAAACAGGGAGAAAATATTTATAAATCACATAGTGGGCAATGAGCTAGAATCCTTAAAGGACTACTATAATTGAAGAGAAAAAAAAAAAAAAAAACAAGACCAAGTTAAAAAAGGCTAAGGACTTCTTCAATATACATAATACACATTTATCCAAATAAGATAAACAAACAGTCAACACAGGTAGTTTTTTAAACAAAACTACATTAAAATATCTCATATCTCTCAGGATGACTATTAGCAAGAAAATAAAAAGACACTAAATGTTGGAAAGAGTAGGGAGAAATTAGAAGCACTACACACTGTTGATAGGAATATAAAATAGTCATTTATTTTGGAAAACATTATGGAGATTCCTCAAATATTCAAAACAAAATTACCATATGATCTAGCAATTCCACTTGTGTGTATTTGTTTGAAGAAACTGAAATCAGAATCTTGAAGAGATATTAGCACTCCTATGTTAATTGCAATACTATACAAAATAGCCAAGAAAATAAAATACACCAAGTGTCCATTATTAGATGACTGGATAAGGAAAATGTAGCATATACAAAAAATGGAATACTATTCAGTCTTTTAAAAGAAGGAGATACACATAAGCAAAACTCATTGTAAGCCTGAAAAATAGATATTAGTCTCAGCATAAATACTACAAATACAGGAGAAGGTATGGGTTTTGTTTTATGAAAACATAAAATTCTTTGATCCCACAATACCTCAGTAAACTATAAATATTAGTAATTAAAGCAGAATAGCTTAGAGGAAGCATAATATTGAGAATTATAAAAAACATGTTAACCTAAATATAGTTATAATACCATAATTTTGAAGATTTTCATAGAAGCTATTACTTTCAAGTAGACAATAATGAATATATCAGTGAGGTCTATTTTTCTGCCTTTCTGAAAATTTAAGATAAATCCAAAAAAAGCCCTATTTTATTCTTTTTTTTTTTTTTGAAACAGGGTCTCATTAAGTTGTGGAGGGCCTCGCTAAATAGCTGAGGCTAGCTGCAAACCTGTGATACTCCTGCCTCAGTCTCCCAAGTACTGGGATAACAAGCATGTACCATGCCTGGCCTCCCTCCTTCTCAAGTTCAGTTTAGTGACTGACTTTGGTATGTTTATGAAAGTACATTGTGTGCATTAGGGTGTTTCCCTCCCCTCCCCATCACCTTTAGTTAAGTCACCTTCTTTGCTCATCTAAGGTTTCTCCTTCTTCATTTAGAGTCCCTCTTATAACCCACTTTCTCCCTAGCTTCCACATATTAGGGAGAGCATATGATTTTTTACTTTTTGTGACTGACTAATCTCACTTAACATAATGTTTAGAAGGAAACATTTCAATGAACATGATGTACATAGCAAACTTATCAAAGTCAATCACTGTTTTGAACACTGGAAGGTGGAAAGGGAGAGACAGTGGGGTAGGAACTGGGGGAGGGCTCAATGAGTGCTGTGTGCATGTGTGCCTCTAACACCCTGAACTTCATCAAGATGTATGATTACAATGCACTAATTAAAAATAAAAAAAGAAATAGTGTACTAGAAGTATTGGTGGAGTGAGTTAGCCTGGAAAATTTTGAAGGCAACAATGAAATATACATATATATATATATATATACATATACATTTACATTCTAGAAAATATGTTTCAGAATGATTTATGGCTATATCTTTATAAAGTAAAATGCAAGTCAGGACCCTGTTTATTTTTCAACTTTGAAAATATATTTATTTCGTTTAAAAAATAAGCCAAACTCTGTCCTGAACCTTTTATACAATTCTCCCATTTACCAGTCTTCAGTGAGAATCAATAAATCACAAAATAGAAGAAGTTTGGGAATTTCCCTCCTCAATAAGTCTTTCTGTTCAAAAGAAAATAGCATCCCTGGGGGAGATGGCTACAGATTTTTAAATCTGCCAAAGATTTAAACAAGATGTTATAGATGGATATACTTTCACTTCTGTCCAACATCTAACTATATATCTGACTTGTAGGTGTGGGTGTGGGTCTGGGTGTGGGTATGGATGTTAGATATATAGTTAGATTTATCCTAGCACCTAAAAAAGGGGCAAAATATATAAACAATAGCTTTTGAGATAGAAGGCAATGAAAGACAATGGTCTCTCAGAGATAAAGTACAAATAGATAAGCCCTTTGATTATCTCAGTCTAAAGCCTTGAGACTTGCCAAGTCTCAAAACAAGGTTAAAGAGACAGAGCTAAGAGTCCAAACAAATTAGTGAATAGAGGAGACTTATCTTCCCTATCAGAAGAAAGCTTATGAGTATATGCAGGAACACAAACAAATACAGGTCTAAAAAGACAAAATTTCAATGCCTAACATCCAAAACATTGCTTTTTTTAGCTAAATCAAAATAAAAATTGAACTTATCAAAATTTGTAGGATGCAGTGAAAGCAGTGCTAGAGGAAAGTTAAAGCACTGAATGCAAACATTAGAAAAGAAAAAATTAAAATAAATTTAAAATTTACTGTAGGAAACTAGAAAAGAAAGAATAATTAAATTAAAAGAAAGCAGAATAAGATAAATAATAAAAAGTAGAGTAGAAGTTAGTGAAATTGAAAACAAAATCAATAAAACCAAAATTGTCCTATGAAAAGATGAATAAAAGCAATAAGTCTCTAGTCACACTAAGAAAAAAAGAAAAAGAATACAAATTCTTAACATCTGAAATTAAAAAGGGAACATTACTACAGATTCTATAGCCATTTTAAGGATAAAAAGAACAACTCTATGCCCACAAATTTGATATCCTAGATGAAAGAGATAATTTCTTGAAAGACACAATCTTCCAGAACTCACTTACATAAAAGATTGGACAAACTGAATAAGCCTATATCTATTTTTTTAATTTTTTATTGGTGTATTATAATCATACATCTTTGTTAAGTACAAGGTGGTAAAGGCATACATGCACACATTTCTCATTTAACCCTTCCTCAATTCCCTCACCCTCCCTCCTTAAGTTCAGTTTAGTGATTGAAATTGAATAATTAACTGCTTTCAAATTAAAAAGATGAAGCTAAGATGTGTTTATGTGCAAATTCTATTAAACATGTAAGAAAGAAATTACAATACTTTTCCAAAGTCTTTTTCAGAAGATAGGTGTAGTAAACAATAAACCAACATCTCTTCTGAATATAGACACAAAAATCCTCAACAAAATATTAGCAAATCGAATACCAACATGTATAAAAAAAGTTATACATTCTAACCAAGTGGGATTTATGACTGCATACAAGGCTGCTTCAACATTCAAAAAGCAATTAATGTGACCTTTTACATCAAGAGGCTAAAAAAGAAAAATTGCATAATATCAATAGATATGATTCTGATAAACCTAATACCCATTTATTTTTAAAAATTCCCATCAAACTAGAAATGAAGGGAAATTTTCTCAACTTTATAAAGACTATCTACCAAAACTCTATAGCTAATATACTTAATAGTGAAAAATTAGGTTTTCCACTAAGATCAGAAACCAGGCAAGCATATCTCCTCTCACTACTCCTTCTTGACATCATACTGTAAGTCCTGGCTAACACAAAAAGCTAAGAAAAGCTATTCATATTATAAAAGATGAAATCAAACTCCATTCATAGATGATATGATTATGTACATAGAGAACCCAAAAGAACAAAAAAACTCATAGAACTACTACATGATTATAGAAAGGTTTCAGAATGCAAAGTTAATATACAAAAACCAATCACTTTCTTATAAGTCAGCAATAAAAGATGGAATTTGAAATTAAAATACAATACATTAGCCGGGCATGATGGCGCGCGCTTGTAATCCCAGCATTCGGGAGGCTGAGACCGGAGGATCCAGGTTCGCGGCCAGCCTAAGCTACCTAGTGAGGCATTCCGCAACTTAGTGAGACCCGGTTTCCAAATAAAGAATAAAAAAATAGGGCTGGGGGTATAGCTAAGAGGTAGAATGCCCCTGAGTTCAATCCCTAGTACCACAAAAAAAAAAAAAAAATACAATACATTTACCTTAGCATATCAAAAAATAAAATTATTATACTAACAAAATATGTATAAGGTTTGTATGAGGAAAAGTACAAAAATATTTTGTAAAAAATGAACTAACTATTAAAGACCTATATAAGGAAAATTATAGAAAGATGAAGAAGGAAATTGATGAAGACCTTAGGAGATGGAAGGACCTCCCATGCTCTTGGATAGGCAGAATAAATATCATCAAAATGGCCATCCTCCCAAAACTGATCTACAAATTCAATGCAATACCCATGAAATTGCCAAGGACGCTCCTCACAGACATAGAAAAAT
>PVLC010032094.1:0-18388 GCA_004027655.1 Graphiurus murinus | reverse complement strand
CGCCCTAAAGCACATGATGTAATTACACAATCATATCAAGGTCACTCACCGAAGTGAACCTGAGGGGGAGGGAAGGGGAGGGGATTGGGGTGGGAATTGGGGAAGGGGTCAAATGAGAATTGTGTGCAAATATGTTGTTAACAACTTGTACTTAACAAAGATGTATGCTATATTGCACGAATTACTACAATAAAAAATTAAAAAAAAAAAAAAAGAACAATGAGCCAGATGTGGTAGTACACACCTATAGTCCCAGTATGTGAGAGGCTGAGACAGGAGGATAGCAGGGGAGAGGTTTCTGGAGAAACCATAAATTCAAACTTCAATCTTGATTTTCAAACCTTCGTAAATGTTAGAAAATAAATTTATGTTGTTTGATCTATGGTATTGTGTTAGAGGGTTGGGAGTTTAGTTCAGAATTAGAATCCCCTTGATTTAAACCCCTCAACTAACACACACACACACACACACACACACACACACACACACACACACTATTGGTTTCAGTATTGCCAGGACTACTATAACACAATACCAAAGATCGAACAATAGAAATTTATTTTCTAACAGTTGTGAAGGCTTGAAAATCAAGATTGAAGTTTAAGATTGCAGTTTCTCCAGAGGCCTTTTCCTTTGATTGGTTTGTAAATAGCCACCTTCTTGTGGTGTCCTATCTTGGCCTTTTATTTATGTGTGCACATTTCTGGTGTCTCTTTTTCTTCTTTTAAAAACACTAGTCGTATTACATTAAGCCCCCAACATATATAGCTTTACTTAAACTTAATTATCACTCCAAACCCTTTTTCTCCATATATGGTTATGATCTGAGTTTTGAGAATTGTGACTTCAGTATTTGAATTTATTGGTAAAACATTTCACTCTAACAAGAATATTAAATTGTGTCATGGAAAATTCACTGTGCCCAAGTTCAATAGACTGCAGTTCAAATTTTTGTTTTAGTACTTTATGACCTGTCTTAAGTAATTTAGTTGTTTGTACTGAGGTTTTCCTTATGTCTAATGGGATGAGAGGAAGATTAAGTTAAATAAAGTTCTGATAATTAGAGATAGTATTTTTGATATGCCAGCATTATAATGTGCCAATAAATATACCTTGTTGTAAAAACTGATGGTCTTTCGTTGCATACAAAGGACAAATTTAGCAAACATATCATCTTATTAATATAATTTTGAAAATTATAACTAATTCTATTAAATTTTAATGTGTTTATGTTCATGCCTAATATTTATAATCTTTAATGATGTGCTATGACTAACTTGCAGGTTCATGAGACATTGATCTTATCTCCATGGATTAAACAGTCCTTTCTTTCTCTTCATGTTTGTTACATTAAATTTTTCATTTTAAAAGTTTGCATTGTTTATAGAAAAATGAGAAGCACTATGTTAATAATAAAATATTCATATTTAAGTTATGTCAAAGTGTACATCTTATTAACTAGTGATATATTTTATCATATATAAATGTAAAGGAATATGATTTTTTATTATGCACTTAGCTCCCCCTATCCTTTGGTACCACATCTGTGGATTCAACCCTCCACCAAAAACAGGAGTGTAGCTCGGTGTAGACAAGTGGTAAAGCACTTGCCTAGCATGAAAGTGGCTGGCCCTAGGTTTCAATACCATCACCACAAAATAAAATGAAACACATATTTGAAAACAAAATTTCATGTGTACTGAACGTGTTTTTTCCTTGTCATTACTCCCCACACAGTAAAGTATACCAAATCTTTATATAACATTTACATAGTATTGGGTATTTTAAGTAGTTTGAAGAAGATTTAAAATATAGGGGAAGAATTGTATGTGTTACATTCCAGTAGTAGTACATTGCTTTATATAAGAGATTTGAGTGGAGTGTGTGTTTTGGAATTTGCAGGGTTTCTGAAACAAATTTCCTGTAAATACTGAGGGTTGAGTGTAACCTTAAGAGTTGTTAACACTTTACTTATACTTTTTTTTAACCATACAAATGAATCTAAAGGTAATATTTGATATTAGAGTTTTTTATTGAAATAAATTTGTGTCTCCTTTTCATAAAACATTTATATAAATATGCTTTCTGCATTGTAAGTGTAAATAAAGATACCTGTTTGAAAGGATATATTTTGCATAAAAAGTAAAATGTTAGCTTTTAGTAGCTGGCATACACCCTTGTAATTTAGTGAAGATAGCACAATAATATTTAATTTGTTAATGGGCAATCTGTAAATAACATGATACGAGATTGGATTGGTTGGCTCACATTTTATTCTCAATAAAAGTCTATATTTAACTCTCCCCAGCTGCGATCCATTCATTTCTGAATTAGTGACAGGTCTGAGAAGAACAGAACAGCAACTGCATTAGCCTTGTGCTCCTCTGACTACACAGGAATGCCATCTAGTGTCAAAACAGTGACTGCATTCTTCCCATCTCATGGAACACTACTGATTATTTATGGAAGAAAATGAAACTTTCTTATCCATATTTCTGTATGACATAATATTTCTTACTTATTATGGAAACACGTAAGAAAAGGCATCAGTATGAATGGGTAGGGATTGCCTGTATACGTCAACACCATGAAGACAGTAGCCTAACGCAGCTTTAGCTATTTTTAATTATTGCTTTTTATGGAAAGAAAATTAAATGACATTCAATACAAAGCAAAATCATCAAGTTATTTTTTACGAAAAAGAGTATTAAGAGAAAAAAACAAAAAATTACTGCCCAATATGCTTGTTTTATGTATTTATGTTTTAATTTTGTTAATAAACCATTAAAAATACACCAAAACCAAGTTCCATTGGGTTGTTTCAATTTATTTTCTACTAAAAAGGAGAGTAACACTAGTGTAAATCTAGTTAAAATATTATCTTAAAATAATTTTAACTAATTCTATTTATTAAATGCTTACTACAAAAATGTTTTATTTACATATGTACAATTTAATATCAACTCATCATGCTTTGCTATTTACTATTGAAAATACACTGATATCATTACCAAGAGAATCCAAATGAAAATGAAAAATAAGTTTATTAATTTGTTTTATTATTTTCTGTTTTTATAGTTGACTTACATAAGCAAGACAATTTTCAGAGAGTTCATTTTCTCCTCTGAGAAGCCAGTGTCATTTTACAAATATAAGGCAGTATCACTTTATTAATTAATTTTCTATGATATAGAACAATATTTTAAAATTAATATCAGGTACTTGACTGGAATTTGGTAACATTCAGCAGAGATAAAGGTACAAGTTGAAAGGAAACTTGGTAGAGTGAGTTAAATTAGTAAGGAAATGGATCCAGGCAATATACACAGTCACAGTGGTTTATTTTATTGAGTGCATACTAGACACTGCATTTACTATTAGTAGAGGTTTATTTTCTGCTAATAGCCATGGCAGCCTTCCCTATTTAACTCCAACTTTGAGCTACTATAGAAAAATTCTGAGAAAAGGATCAGTGTCAAGCACTGTCAACTAAAGAGAACCTCACCCACAGCTAAAGCCAGCGGGAATCAGCCTGGCAAAGACAGTCCCGAGAGGTTTATTCTCACTTAACCTAAAATGGTAGAAGGCAAAGTTAAAACTCAGTTCTAAAGTCAAGCATACCTAGTTGTTACTTGTGCCTTTATTGCAATACTACATGTAATCTTACCTTTCATATTTGCTTAAAAAAAATAGATACCACTACAGTAATGTTTCACATGACACAGGGCTGCAAATTTTGCTTGGTTCTTGTCTCTCTATAAAAAAAAAAAAAAAAAAAAAAAAATCATTCTGGGGACACAAAGAGGGTGTGCTTGTGCGTATAGAGTTTTATTGTGTTTATAAAGATGGTCACAGAACTAGCTGGTCTGGGTTCAAAAAGAGAAAAAATGGGCTGAGCCTGCACATCAGTGAGTTTTTAATACTGTTCAGAAATTCCACCCCTCGTTATGCTTAATAATTTGAGGTGATGATGTTTGGGTTTCATGCCATTGTGTTGGAATTCTCCACTGGTCTCTAAATCTGCAATATAATGGCTCCAAGTCTGATCATACCAAGGTGAGACAAAACCCCTGTCTCACCGCAGAATGGCTCCTCCCTGAATCCTTTCTTTCCCCTTCCTGCTCATTTCTGGCAAACTACCTAACATTTTACCCTCAGGAGCTAGAGGCCTTAAAGTCCTTTAGGGAACAGGGTTAATGGTCCATCTTCTCTAGTTTCTTCAAGATAGATAGAAATGTAAACATGTCAGGGCCTGTTGCTGTTATGTCAGGGCATGGCTTGTTGGGGCAGAACAAGCTCCTGGAAGGTGGATTGGTCCAGAGGCTCCCGATAATAGTCGGTGTCCACTGTAGAGAAGGATTGGTAGTTCAACTCGAGTCTCATTTGAAGCTTGATAGCCTGGATCAGGGAATAAACAAACTTTGTTAACAGGTTTAGGAGACAAGAGCCAAAGAGTAAGAGTTGAAGTACTATGGCCAAAGGCCCTATTGAGTGGCAAGAGCCGAGAAAATCAAGACCATGTTTTCTTCCATGATAGTCATCTCTGGGTACCTCGCTCCCTCTTTTTGGATCCGTGTTTTGTTAAGTGTCATGTACTTTCCTATACTTGACCTGATCTACTGACCTAAAGTCAGCATTTTTTCCTAAAGCATAAGGCATACTACCACTTGGGTCACCACAATCCTGTTCAATGCTAATCTATTTTGCCTGGGTTAAGAGGCTAACCACTTGGAGAGGAAGAATAGACTGATGTCCCCCCATGATAAGTATAAGGCAGTTAGCAGTTGTTTGGGCCCAGTCATAAGGGTTGGCCAGGTAGGCCACTCCTATTCCCTGAGACAAGAAAGTTAAAGAGCCAACAGTCATGGATATAGGAGAAGTTAACAATGTGTAGTAACCTTTGAGCTGCTTGTGCTACAGAAATATAGGGGTGATTGAGTCAACAGGTGCTAAGTTAAAGGGTACCTACTTATTCATTTTGTCTTTTGAAAAAGAACCAGAGGTCTTCTATGGGTATACAGGTATAGTTATGGGTAGTTCTGGGGATTGAACAATTTCATTTAATGTTGTCTGAAGCTTGACCCTGGAATGGTGTATCCAGCTGGAAATCTAGGTATGTTGATGGCTATAGGAGTGGACAGAAGAACAAGGAAGTATCCTTACCAAAATGGGGCCAGTTGATGACCAATTCCTTATTTAGGAGGAGGTCTGACCAGAGGAAAGTTTAACCATATAAAGTATCATAATGGCTAAGTTTTTTGTTGTTGTTTTTTTGGGGTTTTTTTGCTTTACTGGGGATTGAACTCAGGGGCATTCTACCTCCGAGCTATACACCCAGCCCTATATTTTTTTAATCTTTATTTTGAAACAGGGTCTCACTAAGTTGCCCAGTGCCTCACTAAGTAGCTTAGGTGGCCAAGAACCTGGATCCTCCTGTCTCAGCCTCCCAAATGTTGGGATTACAAGTGTGCGACACCATGCCTGGCATAATGGCTAAGTTTTAACATTGTTATTCATGAGACTCTTACCTGCAAAAGTGCCAAAGGAAGTATTTTTTTCCCCATGGTAAGGATGTCTTCTAACAAGCTTTTTGAGGTATAGTTTTAAAGTCTGGTTGGCTTTTTCTACTTTGCCTGAGGACAGGGGCCTCCAGGAGGAGGATAGATATATTTTATTCCCAGGGCTTTAGCTACTTGTTGAATTACCTCAGAGACAAAAGAGTTCATCTTAACTTTGAAAGGACATGGGAAGTCCAATTGTGGGGATTTTTGTTTGGAGAAGAGCTTTACAAACATCTGAAGCTCTGACAGGTGAGTAGTTGAGTGAAATTTACCTACCAATCTTCCCCTGGGTATGTTTCATGTGTTTGTGCTGGTGCTATTTAAGGAGATGGCCTACCTCCTTGGGAATTATTAATGGCATAGGTCTCACATTCCTGACTGATTCTCTCCAAATTATTATATAGTGACTTTCCAATACATAAATTTTTTTCTAAGGAGAGAGAGATAATCCCTTCCGAAGTGATAGGAGTCATGTAGAATCTCTCATTGTATTGCTTGTGGGAGATGATCATGGCACCCGATTGAAGTCACCCATCCATCTCTTGGATATATCCCCATTACTGGGTCAGGATATTTCCTCAGGTATTTAGGTTGGGAGATATGTGCCAAGGGGAATAGAGGAAATTAAGGATAGTTTTATATTGACCAATTTAGCTTCCCAGTGGCTGCCTTATCAGCAACTTGGTTGCCCTGGAAGCTTCACTGCTTTGATAAGTTCTAGTGTCTGAGGGTCACACTTGATGGGGCAATTTTGGGAGGTTAAGTACCCTCTTTCCAGATAGTGGCATGAACATGAAATACCAGGAAGTCATACTGGAGGTCTCTGAAAATGGTTGCCCACTTATCTTTACTCAACTTAAGGGCCTTCATTAGATCTATTGTTTCTGCCAGTTGTATAGAGGTACCTAGTAGCAGGTGTTTAGCTTCAATAATCTGAGATAGATACCACTGCCTAACCATTCCTTCTGACTCTCTCATCCACAAAAGAACTGCCATTTGTAAACCAAAAAAAGTCAGGGCTGTTCAAGGGCTGATTTAGATTTCTGAGGTACTCTTTGCTGCTATGAAAGAGGATTAGGACTTCTTCACATAAGTGTAAGGGAGTGTAGCGTTATCTTTTGAAAGGGGGTGCAGACTGGCTGGATTTAAAGAAGTGCATCTGTGCAAGATTACATCTGGGTTTTCTAGTGATAGGGTTTAGTACCTTAGTAATATGCTGTCAGTCAGCCAGCAAGTTCCTTTAAATTCCAGAAGAGAAGCCAGAAGAGGGTGGATACACCTTAAAGGGCCTGCCTAATGTTATCTTAAAGGCCTTTTCCACTAGGAATGCTGTGGCTCATAGACAAGTAGGCCATCTCTAAGCCACAGAATCTAGCCCTTTGGATAAGTACCCTATAAGCCATTTGGTTAATGTGAGACATTGGGCAAATACTCCTGGGGCAGTTCCTTTTTGCTCTGCATGTAATTGGATGGACTTATCCATCTGAGGCAGGCTATGGGCTGGGGCTTGGAAGAGTGATTGAGTTTAATAAAGGCCTATTCTTGTTCTTTTTCCCACATTAAGAATCTCATCTACTCTCCTTCTTTAAGGGGTTCATACAAAGGTTTATCTATTCCCCCATATCCTAATATCCATAGTCGATAGTACCCCATAAGCCCTTTAAAAGACCCAGAACTGTCAGTGTGTGATTGGCAGGGGTAATTGTTGGATGGCCTGTATTATTTCTGGGGATAAAGCTTTCTTCACAGGTATTGTCATTTACCGGTTATTACCATTCCCAGATAAGTGACTTTTTTGTTATATGAGTTCGGCCTTGGATTTTGAGACTTTATATCCCTGGTGCAGTGTTCCCTTAACCAGTAAGGTCTAAGAGCAAGGCTCGGCCTGCTAAATAGGGGATGTGTGACATTTCTCACTTTACATTATTTTATTCTTGAAATTTGGGCTTTGCTTCCACATTATTTTTTAAGAGGCTCAGGATGCAGTACAGATTTAGTCATCAGGAGAACAAAGGCCTAGGCCTGGCTCAGAGGTATCCATTAACTCTACAAATACCGGCAGCTGAGTCAAGAGAACTTAGGTTTCTTATAAGTAAAGGAAGCTTTAAGACAGAGAACTTGCCAAACTCTCCGCTTACCTAAAACTTATTAACTGTCTTTTAGCTGCCTGAGCAAATAGGAAAGATTTATCTAATGAATAGTTATTCTTCGCTTTTAACCTTTAACCCTGCTCCTCCTTCGCTGTTCCTGCTCTCTACTAAAAGAATAATTTACTTACACTTTTGTATTTTTTCTGCTGCTTCCCAATCTTAGCAAACACTATAGGAAATAGCCTTTCTAGTTAAAGATATACCCACTTAACTCTAGGAAAAACAAGGCTGTAAAAATTCCTTTTTTTTTTGTATACCTTGTTGTAATGAGCATAAATATCACTCATGAGATTAATTAAAACAGATGTGTCTTAACATACATGGTGTGTAAGCGTACTCTCACTTGCTCTCGACCTTGTCTCAATCTCCACCTAACGAGGGACCCCCAGGCTCTACCGCTTTTTTGAGGGCTGGCCCCAGGCACCTGGTTGGGCAAAAAGTTTAAGGTTTCTATGGCATGATTGTCTGCCAGTTCTATGATTGGGGAGCAGATGAGGAAGTCATCTACATACTGTATAAGTAAACCTTTATTCAGAGAGAACACATCCAAGTCTCTGGCTAAAGGTTGTCTAGACAAATAGGGGCTCTCTTGAAATCCTTGGGGTATGACTATCCAGGTCAATTGTTGTGTCTTTCCTCTGTTCCCTGCCCATTCAAAAGGAAATAAGTATTGTTACATTTGGACTAAGGGAATGAAAAAATAAACAAAATGAAAAATAAATATTTGCAATATAGCATTTGGGCTAAGGGAATGAAAAAATAAACAAAATGAAAAATAAATATTTGCAATATAGCACTGAAAAACATTGAGTGTTAGGGGTAATTTTTCCAGAAACACATGGGGACTTGGCACTACTGGGTGTGGGGACCACTGCCTCATTAATGCCCTCAGATCCTAGACAAGACTCTATTCTTCATTTGCTTTTTAAACTTCCAACACTGGGGTGCTTCATGGGGAGTTATAGGGTACTAGGAGCCCATGTTCCAGGAAATTTGAGATCAGTGGCTGCAGGTCAGCTAAAGCCTCTGCCTAGAGTGGATACTGCTTGCAGTGGAGGAAGTATGGGATCATTGAGCCTTACTTCCATACAATAAGCAGTTTTTACATGCCTAGGGATCCCCATATTCTAGACTCTGGAATCTATGGGGAGTTTTTTCTAGTTTTTTGAAGTTAGATTCTGGAATATGTCAGCCATTAAGGCCAGGACAAGTGAGGAGATTTCTTAGGGGAACATAGAGGGTCAAATATGCCTCCATTTTTACAAGCAAATCCCTTCCTAATAAAGAGTCTGGACATTCAGCCATAACCAGAAAGGAATGAGTGAATAAATATCCTTCCCAAATGCAGCATAGGCAGCAAAGGGAAGGTATAAAGTGTTTGTTCATGGAGGTTCCATAAACTCCCATCACCCCAAGGAATTGAGACTAAGTCTCCCAGAATAAGAGGTCAGGACAGAATGGGAGGCTCCCATGTCAAGGAGAAAACAAGCAATCATAGTCCTCAGCTATTTCTCGTGTATGGTGGTGACTTGGCCAGGAACTGACAGAAGCTGAAAACTCTTTCAATTTGTGGCTACCATTTGGAGGACATTTGACCCAGGGACCCTTCAGCCATTGAAGCAATCTATTTTCCAGTTGCCCTTTTACCCATATTGTGGATAAGGATTGAGAAGAAAAATTTCCCATTTGGGATATTCTCACTTCCATTGCCTTCAACATATATGACATCTGCCCTCAAAAAATCCACAGGGGACATTAATTAGATATAATGGTCAACCTGCAAGACTGCCAGTAATTAGAATTGCCTTTCTTCTTTCTTTTTCTCCTTTTTTTAAGACCCTTTTCTTATTTCTGATCTCTGTTATAATAAACAGAGGTGGCTACTCAGAGAAGGTCATCAGTGGAAGTTCCATCCCCAGTGCTAGCTTTTGTAATGTCTTCCTAATGTCCAGAGCTAACTGAGTGATGAACTTATCCTTGAAAATGAGCTTTTCTTCCTTAGACCCTGGGCCCATGGAAGTGTGTTTGATAAGAGCCTCTTAGAGTCTCTCAAAGAAAACTGTAGAGTTTTCATTAGGTTCCTTATCTATAATGGCTAACTTGGTATAATTAATGGGCTTGACCCTGCTGTTTCTTAATCATTCTGAAAAGTAGACAAGAAAATGGCCTTCTGCCCATATTCTGTTTTCATTATAATCCCATTTAGTATCTATTGTGGGGACAGCTGTTGCTTTACCATGATATTTGGAGTTTACTAAGTGCATGTTGGTAAATTCCTTTGCAGCTTTACTAATCTTTGCCTTTCTGAGTTTGATAGGGTCTGTCTTGAAATAGTGTTTATGTTCTCCCAGGTTAAATAAAAATCCTGGACTAGATGCTTCTAAATACCGACCTGAGTCATCAGAGAATTATCATGATCCAATTTACCATTTGAAAGAGAAAACATAAAGACGAGAGTGGGGGGGGGCATCTCTTCCTTCTCTTAAGTTAATAAAACCTGTGTACCTAGGGCCCTCAGAGTATTCTCTTTGGAGCTGGGAATCAAGGGATCCAATGGCCAGTGTTGTCAGATCCCCAAAACCTGCCTGCTTAGTCTTCTCAAATTCCTTCCCTGTGCCTTGAGAGGAGGCATAAATTTGTCAAACCCTTTAAATTTTCCAAGAAGCTTTTACCTTAATTGACTTTATCTTATGTGAACTGTTACTTATAGATTACCTCTGAAAATCAAAATACCAGCTAAGCAATGTTAGTATTTAAGCAATTTTTCTTTTCAATGAAGTGTCCCCAAAGCAATGGACAAGTTAGTTTAAAATATCTTACAGAGGAAAATATAACCTGGATTAACTAGTCACTTAGGAAGATAAAATGTATATGTTAATAATCTTAAAGACTTTTTGATCTTTATCTTATGAACAAATTAGAGGCCACTTATTTGTCAAGGATTTATATTACATTAAACAAGTCATTTGTATTTATGATTTATTAATTTATGAACACTTGTTTATCTATAAGCCAATTTATACCACCTAAACACTGTGTAGGCATGAATAATATACAACATAATAAGCAATACACATGTATACAGGTATACATAAAGATAAAGAAAATTTGTATATACTTTATTTACCAAGTATTAGAAATAAGAGTTACAGATGATCACTACAGAAAATGCCTACCAGATTTGAAGCTTTTGTCATAGACTATTGCATGGCAGAGACACGATGAAAAGCCCATGAAGATGAGTATGCCTGGACATTTAACATTAGATTCTTCTAAAAAACGATGAGAAATAATTCTATTTTGCCTCATAGTTGCCCAATTGAAGGGGAAGCTACCATAAAGAATAGAAGCTAGGAGTTGCTTCCATGGACTGATGATGGCTATGGATCTAAGAGTATCTACTGACAGCAAAGGGAAGTGGATTGGCTGAGAGTAAAGAGGCCAAGAGGAAAGGAGAGTGCTGTAAGGGTCCCATAGTAGGTCCATCAGGGCAAAGGTTCTTATCCTGGTCTAAAATTAGAAAATATAATGGAGATGAGGCCTCCTAATCTTTAACCCAGCAAGATTCTAGTAAGTTTAGCAACTAGTTTCCCTTAAGGAGGTCATTGGTGTAATTTTAAAGATGGAGGAGGTGAGTCGAGTGCATGGAGGACTAACCTGATGGATACTCATGGGAGAGCCAGGCACGTGGTAGCTTGGCTCAAAGGATTTAAAAAGCAACAGGGAATCCTGGGAGAGCCAGGTACATGGTAGCCTGGCATACTGGATAAAAAAGCAGCAGCAAGAAGCATGAGATAGCCAGGCATGTTTCAGCCTGCACTGCAGAATCAAAACTACAGCAGGGAGAATGGGGAGAGATCCAGGAACATGGCAGCCTTGCCTATGGAATTTAAAAAGTGCCCAGGACAAAATATTGTCTAAAAAGTGCCCAGGATAGTCAAATGAGCAAGGGTCCGGGGAGAAAGTTCAGAGGCATGGCCATCTGACTTTTTGGGAGACAGCGTCCAACCTTGTATATACCTGAGTCATGGCACCACTTATGTCATAGAGCTGCAAATTTCCCTCAGTTCTTGTCTCCCCAAAAGAAAGAATTCATTTGTAGGATGCAGATGGGGTATGCATAAAGTTTAATTGGCTTCATCAGGAGGGTCATAAAGCTGGCTGGTCCAGGAATGAAAAGAGAGAAAAAGGGCCAAATCTGGTGCATTGTAAGATTTTAATACTGTCCAAAAATCCTGCCCCTCCTCATGCATAGTAATTTGGGATGGTTACATTTGGGTTTCATTCTTCTATTTGGAATTTCCTGCTGGTGTCTAAAGCTGGTGTCTTGTAATGACCCCAAGTCTCTGATCACAGCTGAGTGGGCTATCCTTATATCTCTTCTCAGAAAGCCTCCTCCCTGTCTCTTTTCTTTCAGTGCCATTCTTATCTCTGGCTAAGTGATGTATATACAAAAAACTCCAGGTGAATTCATTCATGTAGTGATAAGAGATAAAAATTAAAATTCAAACCTAGGTCAATTGTTTTTTAAATCTACACTTTTGCTGATGTAACACAAGAGACCTCTAAATCAAGTTCTATAACCAACTATACATATTTTAGAAAATCACTTTAATCATTGTTCTTGTTGGTAGCAAAAGGCAGGGATATGTATTATATACATATTATTTATTTATTGGAGAATTTGGGTTTCAGAAGAGAACATATTAGATATTTATCTGTACATGTTGTTAAAAATTCAGTAGGGGCTGAATGGTTTAAAAAAATTAACTACAGGTATGGTGGCACACATCTACAATCACCGTACTTGGGAGGCTGAGTCAAGAGGATGACAGGTTCAAGGCCAGTCTTGGCAACTTCATGTCTCTGCCATGCAATAGTCTATGACAAAAGCTTCAGATCTGGTAGGCATTTTCTGTAGTGATCATCTATAACTCTTATTTCTAATACTTGGTAAATAAAGTATATACAAATTTTCTTTATCTTTATGTATACCTGTATACATGTGTATTGCTTGTTATGTTGTATATTATTCATGCCTACACAGTGTTTAGGTGGTATAAATTGGCTTATAGATAAACAAGTGTTCATAAATTAATAAATCATAAATACAAATGACTTGTTTAATGTAATATAAATCCTTGACAAATAAGTGGCCTCCAATGTCTACCTTCATGTGACCACTAAAACAGTTAAGACAAAGAACTAGCCACAGCCACTTTCCTTCCTCCTTTGCTCTTTAGCCAAATCACTAATCCCTTTTCTTCTATAATTTTATTAATTCAGTAAAGTTATACAAACGTATTCTTACAGTATATAAACTTTTAAGATTGTCTTTTTTTCATTTGGCATTATTTCCTTGAGGACTATCCAAATTGTTAAATGTATTAACAGTTCATATAATATAATGTAGTCCATATAATATAAAAGGACCACAGTTTATTGAATCATCATATGTTAAATGACATCTGGGAAGTTTCCACTTTTTTACTGTTAAGAAAAAGTTTCATTAGAGTGTATCCTATAAATAGATACTATTATTCTGTATTAATCAAAAATGAAAAAAATTATATTATGTGAAAATATACAAAAATAATAAAGCTACCATGAACAATCATGTGTAAGTTTTTGTGTGAACATAAATTTTCATTTTTCTGGCATAATTTCTCAAAAGTGCAATTGCTGAGCCATATGGTAAGCATATGTTTAGTTTTGAGAGAAACTGCCAAACTACATTCCAGAATGACTATACCATTTACAACTCTACCATCAGTGTATGAGTAATATAATTTCTCTGAATATTCACCAGTATATGTTATATTTATTTATTTTTGGCCATTCTAACTTATGAGTACTGAGGACACTTGTATACAAATATGCAAAATAAAACAATATAAAACCAGAAGCTCACTGAAAAGCAAATACTATAAAAAGTAGCTCAAAATAGATCATAGAACTTCCTGTAAAGGATGAAAGTATATTTTATGCCATTCAAGAAAATAACTGGTGAAACTGTTTTTCACTATGACTTATGTAATTAGTTCTTATATACAAGAATAAATTATTAATTGGCTATCATTAAATAATAAAGCTTCACATTTCAAAATGCACTATTAGGAAAATTTAAGTGCAAACCAAAGTTGTAGAGAAAGTATTTTCCAAAATAATGTTTGATAAATGCTATATCCAGAATATAAAAATGTATGAAATGCCAAAAAGAAGACAGGCAACTAACGGTACTAAAAGAATTTGGATACCTTAAAGGAATGTCAAATAAGCATATTAAAAAATACTCTATCATTAACCACTAAGGAACTGCAAACAAAACCGTATGTATTACAAAGACAAAAAAATTAAAGGTTAACAATACTAAGTATTAGAAAAGATGTGAAGAAGTACAAATTCTTTTACATTCCTTGTAGTAATATTTAATGTTGTAGTAGTATTGGAAAACTGAAAATTTCTTAGTATATTAAACCACTAATTTTATTTTAATATATATAAAGAAAATGAAAACATATGTCCAAAGACAGACACATTGATATTCACAATTATAAATACTCATAATGAAAAAATGAAATGAAGCCACATTTCATCAACTGCTTGCAGTTTGATCAATGGCTGTTATGCTAAGCAGAAGGAAAATTTTCTGTTGCTATTGCATAGGGTTGGTGAATACAAATAACAATAATGTACTGTGTATTACAAAAAGCTGGTAGAAATGATTTTGAAAGTTTTTAACATAAAGAAATGATAAATGTTTTAAGAGAAAAAAATGTTTAAACTCATTTCCAAGATACCAGAATTAATAAAACATACCAATGGTAGTAATTAAAGGAAGTATATAGTATTAAATGATTTTATTACAAATTGAAATATCCAAACTAAAAATACATTTTATACATCTAACCTAAGAAACATCATAGCCTACCTAAAATGTGTTTAAAACACTTACTTTAACCTACAGTTGAGCAAAATCAACTAACCTAAAGTCTACATCACTATTAAATAGGAATATATTGTGTAATTTCCTAAAAACAAAATGGTTCTATGTCTATGCTTTTACATTATGGTAATAGTTTTAAAAATATCAACTAAACCCATTGTAATTTGGAGATTATATTTAGAGTAATATATATTACATTGTAAATTGGAGATTTTCATATATCTATATCTATATCTATGCATTGTATTATATACAACATATACAAAATTTTACTGTTAGATGGACGATTTGCAAATATTTTATCCCTATCTGTGCATACATTTGTGGATATATATGCAAGTATAAGAAAGCAAAAAGTAAGCTGGGAGTGGTGGCACAGGCTCATAATCCCAGTACTTGGGAGACTGAGACAAGAGGATCACAGGTTCGAGGCCAGTCTTAGCTATTTAGTCAGGCCCTCCACAACTTGGTGGGATCCCATTTCAAAATAAACAATAAAAAATAGGGCTGAGGGTATAGATTGGAGGTAGAATGCTCCTGGGTTCAATAATCAGTACCACAAAATAAATAAAAAATAAAAGAAAGCAAAATGCAAATGATAATTTATGTCCAAAAGATTTTAACACAAACTTGAAAAATATATAATTACCATTCTCTGTGTACCTTTTTCTGATACATATTTTCTGTTTATCTTTGTCTGATAATGTCAGAGAAGTGTAAATTAAAAAACCTAAACTTAAAAAACAATCCTACCAATATCAAATGCTATCAGGATGCCCAGTAGCTGGCATTATCATACAATGCTTGTAGAAATGCACAATATGCAGTCACTTTTGAAACTGTTTGTAGCTTCATATGTAATTAAATATACTCTTATGTAACCCATAAGTCCTACTTCTAGATATTCATCTAAGGGAAATAAAAACTTACATTCAAACCAAACTAGTATAGAAATGTAGCATCTTATCCAATAATCATCAAAATCCAGCATCAGCTTCTAATCTTTAGTAAATGAATTAAAACAACCAAAAATCTGTGGCATATTTAAACTGTTCAGCAATAAAAAGGAATAAAATATTGATATGCACAAGACATGAAGTTCTTTAAAATGCATTTTGCTAAATAAAAGGAGCCACAGGCAGCATAAAACATGTTTCCATTTATATGACTTTCTGAAAGAGACACCTACATGGTTACCAGTGGAGAGGAGTTGACTAAAAGGGGTAGCAAGAGGAATTTTATGCTGATGATACACTATTTTGTGCATATTTTAAAACCAATGAAACTGGATACTACAAAGTGCAATATTATGTACATAAATAAAATTTTAAAGTTATTTTTGTCTTTTACTGATATGAACATTGAAGTCCAGGTTAAAAAGGGTTAACAAATTTTTTAAGCTATTGTGGTGTGGATTTTTAATTAAAAAATAAATTTATTAGGCAAAGTTTAGAACCATTTTACTTTCCTTTCTACCAGTTTTATTTTTGCATGTATTTCAAAGTATATTCACAATATGTAACATTATATCTTTCTACTTATTTTTTTTCAAGTAAGTACATTAATAAATTGTGGGTGCTAGGCAAATTTATGTCATCTTTTCCTATTATTCTTTATTTTCTTTTCACCTATTTTATTTGTATTTTGTTGTTGTTATTGCTATATATTTTGATGTGTTATAATTATCTGAGACACTTTAGTTTCTTGAATTATTTGTTTAATTTCATCTTACCATAATAAGAAACTTTGTTTTATTTTTAAAATCTTAAAAAAATCAATACAATTCTAGCCAAGATTAATGTGTATATATTACATTTATTTTAAGAAAACATATCCCAGTTCTGCTGATTAAGAAAATATATATATAATTTAAATAATATTACTAATCTGCAGAATTGTGTTATTCATGTCTTTATTAATTAGAAAAAATTGATAATAAAATGGATTACATGCATTTAGCAGGGGAAATTTTTGTGGATCTTACTGTTTTCCTCCATTCCCAGTTTTAAAAATCCTTGTTTTAAATGTTTTCTTGGATAATTCTGTTTCCCTCTGTTCTCCCTTGTGACTCAATTTTATTTGATTAGGCAATAGCACTCATTTACCAAAAGATGCTAAAGAAGCATAATTTTCTTTTATATTCTCTCTTCCTTAGCCATTGGCAATGTTTTAAGTTCGACAATCTCATTAGCTTGAGTACAAATCATGAAACTTTTCAAATAACTCCTTTAATAGTTATTAAAGGCCATGATTTTCAAAACAAGGATATAGAATGTTATTTTCAACAGCATATCAAATCTATTTATTTTGCTTTTGTAATTTAGTTTTGCAATTTGATCTGTGGTTTATCATCCCTGCTAAGCCCCATTCCTCTATTCTGTTGTTTCATTAGGGCCATTTTTTTGCTAATGTTTCTTACAACCCAATTTATGAAACATACTTTAACTTTCAAACAATGAATGATTCAACTTAATGCCTTTCAAGATGTGAGTCAAACACAGTCCATAGAATTTGAATTGTTTAATATAAAAATGATTAGATTGCTCTGTATCTCAGAGCATGATTGAACATGTCTGTGAGGAGTTTCAGGGCATGTAAAACACTGTCATAACTTGTCATCTCTCTGATCTTTTGCAAAATGAACAACTCACATCTGTGCCGATGGCTCCTTTCATTAGCCTCTCGGTGATCTGCCTCTAATCACTCTTTTCTGCTATGTAAATTATATTTACTATAGACAAAAGCTGACATTTTATGAAATCTACCAATTATACTTCTGTAACCGCTCAGGGGCAGCTTATGAAGCCATTTGCCATATCTACTCTACATCTTCAAATGCCTTTCTAAATCTCATTCCTTTTAGCATAAGTAGGGCAAGGTAAAAAATTATGCAAGTCTATGAGAATCACAATAAAGTAATATAATTTTGCTGAAACTATATAATATTCAATATATGTATTACTTGGGTCTTGAAATTAATTGTGTACTTGTAAATAAAAATATTGATATGTCATCTGAGGTTTTATAGGGAATCAATACCTGTGATTTTTCACATTTATTAGATTCTTTTCACAGGTAACAACATCTCAAAATCAATTGTCTCTGATCATTTTTAATAATGTTGGGTACACATGAAAACTCAAAAGTTTTATAAAAGAGAAAGGGAGGAGTGAAAATTTTATTTTGATAGCATTGAAACTCACAAAGTGTTTTCACTTAGTAAAGTTTTCAGTAAACATTTTGATTGTCAAACCATTATATTAATCCCTTATTTTCATTTTCCCTCTTTCTAAACCAAAATAATATCTTTTGAAATTTGGTAGTGATGATATATTAAACTGAAACACGTTGTCTTTAATCTATCTCTGTAGGTGGGTGGAAAAATTTGGCCCAGAGAAGCCACTATACATAGAAAACTGTAACCTAACTTTATGTAAACAAATCATAAACTAACCTAATTGTTTACACTTGTAACCAAGCAACTATAGCACTGAACTGCTAGCCAATCAGAGACTGAAAACTGCCAAATCATAATCACGAAAATCAGAGCCGAAATTAATGAATTAGAGAATAAAAAAACAATACAGAAGATCAACAAAACTAAAAGCTGGTTCCTTGAAAAAATAAACAAGATAGATAAACCATTGGCCAATCTGACCAAAAGAAAGAGAGAAGCAACCCAAATTACCAAAATAAGAGACGAAAAAGGGGATATTACCACCGACAGTATG
>PVLC010032093.1:0-18388 GCA_004027655.1 Graphiurus murinus | reverse complement strand
GCGGTACTGGGGATTGAACTCAGGGGCGTTCTACCTCCGAGCTACACCCCCAGCCCTATTTTTTATTCTTTATTTTGAAACCGAGTCTCACTAAGTTGCGGAGTGCCTCACTAGGTAGCTGAGGCTGGCCGCGAACCCGGATCCTCTGGTCTCAGCCTCCCGAATGCTGGGATTACAAGCGTGCGCCACCACGCCCGGCAGATAGCTTTTCTTAATGCTGCAAATAGGTAAATGACACAAGAATGCCATGTTTTAAAAAAAAAATGGTTGACATAAATCTGCTCAAACAAATCTTCACTGCCACGTCCACTAGCACATTTAGCATACAGTATGAGTGAAAAAACGACTATGTTCTGCAAGAGCTGGGAGCAAGGCCTTGTGGTTTACCAGTGTGTCTGTAACACCTGGCCCTGTGCCTGGTACCATGCCAGGAATGTAACTGTCATTATTATTATATAACTGAATATTAAATACTTCCCTAGATGAATGGATTTCAGATAGAAAGGGAGAGTCAGGACTCAGGTGGAAGAGAGACAGAATAGAGGTTTTACAGTTTATCTAGATGTGAGAGCCGACATTTCATTTATTTTTCAGAGTTTTTGATATTAAAAAGTGGTAAGTGAACACCCCATGCTAAGCACAAATGACAAACTGAACATAAAGAAGTCACTCCATTTGGGTAATTCCTCATCTGACCCCAGCCCCAAGGGTTTTGGAGGAATCTCAGGGTGTGTCTGTGGATGACTGGCCAAAGATGAAGTCACCCGTTGTCACGTACTCACAGAGTTGGAGGCGCAGCTAGTTTCTGAGGTCAGCCCAACACTGGCAGGACACAGAGTGGAGAGTCTCAACCCGCTCAGAGGAAATGGACAGATGTTAAGTGAAAAAAAAAAATCATACGAATATATGTGCTCAGCCCTCTGTGTTCCCTGAGAGAATACATTCATCTAGTCAACCAGATCAAAAAAATTCAGAAAAAAATCACATCTGTACTGAAGATGGACAGACTTGTTATTATTCCTTAAACAATACAGAATAACAACTGTTTCCACTGCATCAGGGGAGGGCGCTCTGGTTTCTGTTCGGATCACATGGATCTTCTGCCTTTTGCTAAAGTGCACAGGAGGATGTGTAGGTTATGTGTAAACACTATGCTAGTTTATGTGGGGGACTTGCACATCCTCAGATTTGGGTATTCCCGGGGAGTCCTGGAACCAATCACCCACGGATACCAAGGGTGAGTTGGATAGCCTTTTGGATAAGAAGCAGTCAGATTTCTGCAAGGAGACAGCATGGCAGCCTCTCCTAAGGAAGTCTTTGAGGCAGATGCAGTAGATATGACATTCTAGGCCCAGTGGTTCTTCATGTGGGCAGCACAGTAGAATCACCCGGAAGGATGTTTAAAAATCAACTAAGTCTGTGGTCCACTCAATACTAATTAAATCAGAACCTTGGGGGTGATCCTTGTGTAAAGCCAGAGTGGACAACTACTGCATTAAAATTTCAAAATGCTTTTGATAAAATTTCATCCTATAATCTATTTTTTTTTAAACTAGTCAACATAGGATGCATTTGGTAGAGAGGATAAAGCAAAGGCTACAGATGAATGATCATATATCAGCACAGATGATTAATTGTGAGACTCGTTTATCTAACATATTTGTAAGGAATCAAGGGCATGGATCACATAAAGTCATGAGCCTTCATTAATTCAGCTGCTGAGCCCTGTTTGCCAGACTCCATGTTAGGTGCCACGGAGAGGGGGCAGAGATGCACGATTCAGTTCTACCCTGAAGGAGCTCGTGGTGCACCAGCAAGATAAGCCACAAGCCTAATTAACTCTCCTGCAGGGGAGAAAATAACAAAATGCCATCAGCACACAAAGTGGTGGGAAACATCAGGTGACATGAATTTCTTGCAGTAATAAATGGAAAGTGAAGGAGGGAGAGACAATCCCAAGAAGCCTGTGCTATTGAAGAAAAGAGACAGATGGGATTTGCTGGATAAGACTGAGATAAGAGTAAGAATGGGACAGTGCATTTAGGGAAAAGCAATCCAGCTGGGCTAAAGACAAGACTCTGGAGTGGACCCTGGGCGTGCCCGTCAAGCCTCTGACCTCCCTGACCATTGCAAGCCATTCCACTTTATGGTCTTGAAGGGAGGGGGACCCCTGTTTAACATTCAGATACCCAAAGGACCAGACCTTCTCTTGCCTGTCCTTTTGCAGCCCTGGTAGGACACCAGAGTGAAGCTAAGCTGTTGGATGCTCCAAAGATAAGGCTAAAATAAAGAGATGGTGAGTGCTGGAGACACCCTGGACAGACTGTTCCTGGTGAAGGGTCTTGGGTGCCTTCAGGAGTGGGTCCTGCCCTTCTCCAGCCTGATCTTTTTAGCATCCTGACGAGTCTCTGCACCTCCAGTGCCCTACAAATATATTCTTTTTCTTTAAAAAAAAAAGTTTACTTTTTCCAATCAAGAATCCTGATTGATGAGTTTATCAGCCTAATTATTCTAGTGATAATTTGTGAGCCAGGAAGTAGGTCTAGTCAGGGGCTTGTGCTGAATTGACAACACAGATCCAGTGCATTGCTGAAGCAAAGAAGTAAACATGGAGAGCCTTCATTGAGAAGGGTAGAAGGGACAAAGCTGAACATTGCATCTCACCTAGCTCTAATAGTTGGAGAAATGAGCACTTGGAATACACAGTTCTGGCCACTATGCCTAAAGTAAGGAAGAATGGAGAGGGCACCACAAATAATCAAGAAAACAGAGACGTTCCCCAGTGGTACGGATGAGGTCCAGCTTACCAGGGTGAGGTGAGTTCCTGCCTCAGCTTTTGTAAGTTGATGCCAAGAAGAATAACTGCCTTCTCTCTCTCATTCTATCAATTTGTGCATGTGGGCCATGTGGCTCATGGATCTCATTCATTCATTCACTCATCCATTCATTCATTCATCATTTATATGTCTGTATTGGGCACTGAGAACACTAGGTGAACAAGACAGGAGACTTGCCTGAATGAAGCCTGCGTGTTGGTAGAGGAGACAGTGTGATATGCACTCCCCCTAAGGACACGATGAGGAGCTACAGAGCCCTGAGCAAGCACTATAAGGAGGAGCTTGGGGATGGCCTCTGAGCCTTGTGGCCCATCGGGTGTTCAACATACAGGCAATGGGTTCCAGCAGACAGAGAAATCGTGCTAACCAATGGCTGTGTGTGCGGAGTATGGAGCTAGAGAGGTCACATCATGCAGGGCCTGTGTGTCAGGGCCAGTGGGAGCCACTGGTAAGTTTGCAGCAGGAGCATTGGGTCAGAATTGAGTTTAGCAAAGTCCTTCTGGCCAAAGGCCTTGGGAGTGATTCAGAGAGAGAGAGAAGGCTTGGAGGCAGGAGACCAAACAGGCATTGTGACTGGCCAGTGATTCTCAACGTGTGGTTCTGAGCCCATCAGCATCAACATTGCCTGGGAGCCTGTTGGAAAGCCATATTCTCAGGCCCTACCCCAGGCCTGCTGAATCAGAAACTGTAAGGGTGGGGCCTAGAAATCTGTGTTTTGATTAGCCCCATACATGAGTCCGACTCCTGCTCTGTTTCAGAATCACCGTGTAGCTTGTTTAAGATGTGATGGTGGATGAACCTGAAATACTGAGATGAGTGAAGTGGGGCTGGGGCTGGGGTTGGGAACTAGCTCAGAGGCTTACTCTAGAGCATGTAATGGGTTAACTAGGTGGAATGTGGTGGGTGAGTGGGGTGGAGGGAACAGAAAAGGTCAGAACAGCCTGTGGCATTGAAAGATTGTATTAGCTTTCAGTCACTATAACAAAATATCTGAGATAGTTAATTTGGAAAGAAAAAACGTTTATTTGGCTATGGATTTAGAGAGTCTGCTCCATGATCCGGTGGACTTATCGTTTGGGGCCTGCAGGAGGGATGCCGGGTGGCAGTGGTGGGGAGCGTGGGTTTTTGTGTGTGTGTGTGGTACTAGGGGTTGAACCCGGGGCATTCTACCTACAAACTACACTCCCATTTTTAATCATTATTTTGAAACAGGGTCTCACTAAGTTGCTGTCTCAAGTACTAAGATAACAAGTGTACACCACCATGAGGGCTAGGCCCCTCTTCTTAAAGGCCCCACTACCTACCCCAAGTGCCACGTGGAGTCAGAGCCCTTAATTCACGGGCCTTTGGGCAGGCATTCAAGGACCAAACTATATATAGCAATGATGGAACTGCTCTCTCACATAGGTGTCCCTGGTTGGCTTCCTGTTCCTTTTGGGCTTATACATCTCGTCCCTGGCCTCCTGCATGGGAGGACTCTACGCAGCACCTCGGATCCTGCAGTGCATTGCCCAGGAGAAAGTGATTCCTGCGCTCACCTGTCTGGGGCAAGGGGTGAGTGACCTGGTGTATTGAGAAACGTGTACTTCTGCTAATCCAATTCTGGCCCATAAATTACTTAAATTCTTTCTTTTCCTCCCCCTCTCCCTTCCTTCCTTCCCTCCTTCTTCCTGGAATTGAACCCAAGGACATTATGCCCCCAAGCTACACCCTCAGCCCTTTTTATTTTTATTTTGAAATAGGGTCATACTAGGTTGCTGAGAGTCTCGCTAAGTTGCTAAGGCTGGTCTTGAATATGTAATCCTTCTGTCTCAACCTCCCAAGTACTGTGATTATAGGTGTGCACCACTACGTCTGGCTGAGTGTTTTCTGATTAGAGCCTCTGGTCGAGTTTTCTAGGGTTGGATAAGTGAGGGTGCAGAGGTCATTTCTTTCCTTCAGCCAGATTCTCTGACTGGATTAAGCCTGGGGCCAATTAGACAAAGCATCTTAAATATTACAGCCACATAATTCCTTGGCTCCAAAATAGCTAACCAGTCATAGTAGTGTCTTGGACCCTGAGCATCAAGGAAACAAAATGCCCTCTTTTTTTGTGGTACTAGAGATTGAACCCAGGGGCATTCTACCCCTGAGCTACACCCCCAGCCCTACTTTTCTATTCTTTATTTTGAAACAAGGACTCATTAAGTTGCAGATGGCCTCACTAAGTAGCTGAGACTGGTCACGAGCCTGTGATCCTCTTGTCTCAGCCTCCCAAGTACTGGGATTACAAGCGTGCGCCACCATGCCTAGCTATGCCCGCTCTTCCAATAAAAATAAATTCAGAATTCCTCATGTTTAGAATAGGAGAAAGACTCTTTTGGTTAGGTGAGAGCTAGTCTAACCTCCTCCAGGCCTATGTTGCCCTTGGGGCTGGGCTCTGGGCACCATGTTAACCATCATGAACCAACGCTTAACTGATAAGGAACAACTCCACTGAGTCAGGGCTGGAATGGTCAAAAGAGACATTCCTAGGCCGGGCGTGGTGGTGCACGTTTGTAATCCCAGTACTTGGGAGGCTGAGACAGGAGGCTCGAAGGTTCTCGGCCAGCCTCAGCTACTTAGTGAGGCTCTCTGCAACTTAGTGAGACCCTGTTTCAAAGTAAAGGATAAGGCTAGGGGTGTAGCTCAGAGGTAGAATGAATGCCTCTCGGTTCAGTTCCCAGTACTTAAAAAAAAAAAAAAAAGACATTCCTAAAACATAGGGGTTAATAAAAGAGAAACAGACACAGAGAGTCCCAGGTCAGGTCATGATGTCTATGGGTGACGGCTCGTTTTTGTACTGTGGGTACCACAGGGCCCTCCCCTTCTGCGTCCCACCCTCCCTCATGCATAATCCCTTCCTGACCTTCATCCACCTCTGATCCTCTGTCCACCTGGGCTGGGAGGAGGAGCAGCGACTATCGTCTCTACCGCCCTCTGTGTGCAATGTGCCTTTCATTTTTCTTTCACTTCATTTATTTTTTTATGAGGTGAAATAAGCACAGGCATCAAAATTAAAAATGAAGTAAAGGGTATATTCGTTGAGAATTTTTGCTCCGGAGACTTTCTATCTCTTTCCCCTCCCCCAGCCCTGCCCTTTGGTCACTGTTTTTCTTCATCTTTTTCTTTTTTCCTTGGTACTGGGGCTTGAATCCAGGGGAGTTCTACCTCCTCTGTCCTTTTAATTTTCATTTGGAAACAGGCTGAGGATCTTGCTGAGTTGCTGAGGCTGGCCTCAAACCTGTGATCCTCCTGTCTCTGCCTCCCAAGTATTGGGATTACAGGCATTTACTACCATACCCAGCTGTTTTTCTTAGTATTTTAACAAATCTTTTTCTTTCCTGTTTTTACACAAGAGACTCATAGTGTTCTCTATACATTGCTCTATACCTTTTTTTTTTTCACTTCATATAGCTTAGAAATCCATTTTTATATAGGGAGGCAGAGGGAACTTTCTTGTTCTTTTTCCATCATGTGGTGATACCATAGTTTATTTAGTCAATTCCTGATATGTTGATAATTGAGTGGCTTCTAGAAAACAATGCTGTAACGAATCATCATTTGTATGTGCATGTGTGTATTTTACATATGTACCTTTTGACTAAATTTTCATAAGTGGAATTTTTGGGCCAAAGGGTAGATGCAGCCAGGCATGATGGCACATGCCTGGAATTCTAGTACTTGGGAGGCCAAGACAGTAGGATAGCAGGTTTGAGGTCAGTCTAGCAACTTAGTGAGACCCTGTTTCAAAAAAAAATAGGATTGGGGTGTAACTCAGAGATAGAATGCCCCTGGATTCAATCCCAGTACCCCTCCACCCACAAAGGTAAATGCATTTTTAATTTTAATAGATGTTGCTAACTCCACATGGGATGTATAGCATGTCATGCTTCTATCAACAGTGTATAAGAGCCAGTGCCACTGTTACTCAGGCCAAAAGATCCTGCTTTATAGGATTCCACTTCTGTATGTAAAGAGTTTATGAGGCTGTGGGGACATGCCCACCTGACCCTAGGCCCCTTCTCTATACCATGTCTAGGTATGCTGCTCCGGGAATTACTTGCCCAGATGGCCCCCAGCCCACTTCCCAGGCCTATAAGGGCCCTGTCTCTGTGTGTGTGTGTAGTGGTGGTGGTGGTGATTAAACTCAGGGGCATTTATTTTATTTTTTTATTAATTGGTGCATTGTAATCATACATCTTTGTTAGGTACAAGCTAATAAAGGCATATATGCACACATTTCTCATTTAACCCCTTCCCCACTTCCCATCCCACTCCCTTGCCCTCCCTCCTTCTCAGGTTCAGTTTAGTGACTGACTTTGATATATTTGTGAAAGTACCTCATGTGCATTAGGGTGTCCCCCTCCGTCAATCACCTTCAGTTAAGTCAACTTCTTTGCTTATCTAGGGTTTCTGCTTTTTCATTTGGAGTCCCTCTTATGCCCCATCTTCTCCCTAGCATCCGCATATTAGGGAGAACATATGCTTTTTTACTCTTTGTGACTGACTAATCTCACTTAACATAATGTTTTCCAGTTGCATACATTTTCCAGCAAATAACATGATTTTGTTCTTCTTTGTGGCTGAGTAAAATTCCACTGTGTACATATCCCATAGTTTTGTAATCCATTCATCTGTCGATGGACATCTTGGCTGGTTCCATAGTTTGGCAATTATAAATTGTCATTGTGGAAGGTGTGGGGATCCGCTGCCTGGTAAGAATGTGGAGTTCTGGAGTCGCTTACTCCATGTCTGGTCCCTGGGTACGCAGCGGTGTTAGTAGACCCCCGTGTTGGGCTGCAGCTTAATGGCCACAACCGCTCTGCGGCGTGGTGCCACTGCCACTCGGAAGGGCTCCTTTGCTCTCTCTGGTCGGCTTTCTGGGGTCTCTTCAGCTGTATTTCAATTCTCGTTGCTTTGTTTGCTTTTTTTATTCCATCAGGAAGCTGCTTTTATGGCAGATTTGATTTGAGCTCACAGTGCCTAAAGAGAGATGTTTCACTCAGAGGCCATCTTGGGCTTCGCCTGGCATTTATTTTTTATTTTGAAACAGGGTCTCATTAAATTGCTGAGGCTGACCTTGAACCTGTGGTCCTTCTGTCTCAGCCTCCCAAGTACTGGGATTATAGATGTACATCAGCACACTCACTCAGCTCCCAGCCCTGTCTTTTAACTTTGGAATCCTTTTTTCTCCTAAAACTTCTTTACATACGATTAATTTTTATCAGCTCATTTTCTTTTTTAGTGGAAGAAAAGAAGAAACTTACATTTTTTTGGTGACATATTCAATGCATGAAAAAGGGCATAAAACCAAAGTGAACTGTTTTAAGAACAACTATGAAGTGAACACCCTTGTAGCCTCCACCCAGGAAACCCGCCAGCCCCTGGTCAGAGCCCTTCCCTCTCACTGTGTAGCCAATGTGATAATAATTTCCTTGCTTGCTTTATGGTTTTGCTCACAGGTCAGCAAACTTCTGAAAAGTGTCAGATAGTACATACTTCAGGCGTCCTAGGCCATGTGGTTCTAGTCACCATTAATCAACTCTGCTGGTGTAGCTCAAAAGTAGCCACCGATGGTGCCTAGTACTTTATTCATGGACCCAAATTTGAGTTTCATGTAATTCTCACATGTCACAAAATATCCCTCTTGTTTTGAACCCCTCCCTTACAATACTTTAAAAATGTAAAACCATTCTTAGCTAATGGCATACATAAACATGTAGTGCTGGATCTGGCCCAAGGGCCATATTTGGCAATCCCTGCCTAACTTTGCACCTTTAAACAGAATTTTGCCTGTTTTTGAACTTTAAGTACAGATTGAGTATCCTTTATCTTAAATGCTTAGGACTATAAGTGTTTTGGATTGGGGCATTTTTGGATTTTAGAATTTGTGTGTGTGTGTGTGTATGTAGATAGATGATTAGATAGATAGATAGATAGATAGATAGATAGATAGATAGATAGATAAATGTATCTTGGGGGTGGGACTCTAGTGTAAACATGAAATTCTTTTGTGTTTCTTATACCTGTAGCCTGAAGGTAATTTTATACAATACTTTTAGTAATTTTATTTGTGAAACAAAGTTTCATGGTGTGGAATTTTCCACTTGTGGCATCAGATCAGCACTCTAAATGTTTTAGATTTTGGAACATTTCAGACATGGATTTTTTGCATTAGGAATGCTCCATCTGTAATGGAGATGTTTATATATTCTTTCCCAGCATGCTTTTTGCTTTTCCATTCACCATTGTGTTGATGAGAGTCATCCTCACTTTTGTGTTTTGATTTTTGTAGTACTGAGGATTGAACCCTGGGGCACTTTACCTCTGAGCTACTCCTAGCCCTATTTTATTTATTTTGAAACAGGGTCTCACTAAGTTGTGGAGGCTGGCCGTGAACCTGCGATCTTCCTGTCTCAGCCTCCCAAGTACTGGGCACAAAACCATAAAGCAAGCAAAGTGCGCCACCACACCCCACTCTTCATCCTCACTTTTGCTCATGGCAGCCGCTTGTTTACTGGGGAGAGAGCGCTGAAGATTCTTGCACTAGCTATGAATGTAGATTTCCAATAAACTGTATCCCTGTTAATGGAATTACTAAATTGCAAGGTATCTTTCCTTACTAGATAATACCAAACTCTTTTTCAAATTAGTTATACTAATTTACACTCCTATTAACAGTCGATAAGAGCTATATTTTTGCCAGCACTTGATGTTATCAGACTTAAATGTTTGCTAATCTGGTGGGTGCCTAATGGTATCTCACTTGGTTTTAATTTGCGTTTCTTTATTACTAATGAGGTTGGGCATCTTTTCATATGTTTAATGGTCATTCTTTTGTGAAATACTTTTTTCGAATCTTTTACTTGGTTTGCTTGTTTGTTTAGTTGGCTTTTTCCAATTATGTTGTAGGGACATTTTGTATATTCTCGGTATCTTTTGTCAGTTGTATGTGTGGCAATATCTTTTCCCATTCTGTGGCTTTCCAATTCTTCTCAGTGTCATTTGGTGAAGAGAAGTTCATGTCAGCCTATTTTACCAGTTCAGTCAATCTTTATCAAGGTCCTGACCTGGCCCTACCATTTTCCTCAGCTTACCCAAGACTTTTTTTTTTTTTTTTTTTTTTTTTTTTTTTGGTGCTGGGGATGGAACCTAGGGTCAGTCTACCTTTGAGCTACGCCCCCGACTCTATTTTACTTTTTATTTGGAAACTGGGTCTCACAAAGTTGCTGAGTGCCTCACTAAGTAGCCAAGGCTGGCTTTGAACTTGAGATCCACCTGTCTCAGCTCCCAAGTCTGGAATTACAGGCATGCACCACTATGCCTGGCAAAGACCCTCCTTTAAAAGTTCTCTTGAGTTTCTGAGGATTTACTTTATTTGTGTACTTTTATTATTAGAGTCTACTAAATAGCCTTAACAGATACACCCCAAAATGTAACTCTCAAATACAGTAACAGTATATTTTTATTATTTTTCTTTTAGGAAATATACTCTAAAGTTCTGGGGAAGGTGTTTCAAGTCAGCAGGGACTCTGATCCTCAGAGACTCAGGCTGATGGTAGCTGCCATCTCCGGCCTGTGACCTGTAAGGTTGTTGCCTATCAGGCTTTGATGAGGCAGAAGGCACCTGGTGGAACGTGTGTGGGAGGCTTATGGGCCAGATCTGGAGGCAGCTTACAGACCTGCCCTCACTTCTAGGCTCCTAGCAGTGGAGGGGTGGGAGTAGTTCTCAGGTTCTGTCCGAGAGGGAGGATAAAGCTGGCCATGGTTGCTGATGGAGTGCGAGAGAATGAGAGGAGGCATCACGAATTTTCTTGGTTCTGATGTCATGGCACACACCTATAATCCCAGTACTTGGGAGGCTGAGACAGGAAGATCACAGGTTTGAGGCCAGACTCAGCAACTTAATAAGAACCTCAGCAACTTGGCAAGACCTTGTCTCAAAAATAAATAAATAAATAAATAAAAATAAAAATAAATAAATAAAAAAGGGTAAGGATGTGGCTTGGAGATACACTGCCCCTAGGTTCAACCCCAATACAAAAAAAGAAAAAAGAGGATTTTTTCGGCTGAGCCACTTGAAGAATGATATTGCCATTTTCTTTCTTTCTTTTTTTTTTTTTTTTTGCGGTACTGGGGATTGAACTCAGGGGCATTCTACCTCCGAGCTACACCCCCAGCCCTATTTCTTATTCTTTATTTTGAAACCGAGTCTCACTAAGTTGCAGAGTGCCTCACTAGGTAGCTGAGGCTGGCCTCGAACCCGGATCCTCCGGTCTCAGCCTCCCAAATGCTGGGATTACAAGCGTGCGCCACCACGCCTGGCTTGATATTGCCATTTTCTATGGTAGTAGATTTAAAGAAAGAGGATCAGCACTTCTGATTTGGACATATTGAGGTTGAGATCCTATTAGATATCAACCAGAAATGTTGAGTCAACAGTTGCATATTTAACCCTGGAGTTAAGGTCAGTGCTTTAGAGTGGAGATTCAAATTTGGAAGTCATCAGCATAAAGGTGGGATTTAAAGCCACAAACCTGGGTGAGATTGCCTGGGGAGTAAAGAAATGGAGAACAAGAGAGGCCTGAGAATGGGGTCCTGGGCTGCTCTCACTGTAGCGTTCAGAGACATAGAGGAGCCAGCAACAAAATCCAAGAAAGAACGAGTGACTCAGTAGGGAGGGTGGCAAACCAAGAGAAGCTAGGTTAAGAAAGTCTTTCAAGCTGGGAGCTATGGTGCACACCTGTAATCCCTTGGGAGACTGAGACAGAAGGATCACAGGTTGGAGGCCAGCTTCAGCAACTTAGCAAGACCCTGTTTCAAAATAAAAATATAGGGCTAGGGTGTAGTTCAGAGGTAGAATGTCCCTAGGTTCAATCTCCAACATCACAGGGGAAAAAAAGGAGAAAATGTTTGGGAAGTTAAAGTTCAGTAGCAGTGGCCCATGTTAATAGTTACTAATACAACCAATACCTAGGGTGTGCTAGGAGCCTGCTCTGTGTCCCCCCTGTGCTAACAGCACACACGCATTCGTTCTGGTCTCACAATGAACCCCTGGGTTGGATTATTATCCCAAGTTTGTAGATGTACAGTCACTTGGTGAGAACTGCCTGAGCCATTATGAGTTTGTTTTCTATCATATATATTCTGAAATTTCTGAAACTCTCGACCTGAACCTTCATAGTCCTGCATATTACTTTTGTTTCTGCAGAGAGGGCCAAATAAGACACCTGTAGCAGCCATCTGCCTGACCAGCTTGGTGACCATGGCTTTTGTCCTTGTGGGTCAGGTGAATGTTTTGGCTCCCATAGTCACCATCAACTTCATGCTGACGTACGTCGCGGTGGACTACTGTTACTTCTCCCTGTCCATGGGTCCCTGCAGCCTCCCCCAGGGGCCCGAGCCAGCACTCAGGGAGAGCTCTGAAGTTTCCCTCTGCTCTGAGCACCTGCTCTTAGAAAAGGCTCCCAGCTATGGCTCTGAGGGCCCTGCCCAAAGCCTCTCTGAGGGCACTCTGCTAGAATTCACCAGGGACATGGATCAGCTCCTCCAGCTAACCACCAGCCCAGAGAGCAGCCAGCCCAGACCAGAAAAAGGCGACCGGAGCCCTGAGAGTCAGAAGATGAAATGCAAGAAGGCCACCAAGCAAACCCTCCAAGATAGCTTCCTCTTGGACCTCAAGTCTCCTACTTCCTTCCCTAGAGAGGACTCTGACAGGTGGCCTACTGCCTCCTGGGAGGGACAGGAGTCCTACCAGAATGAGTGGACTTCCAGGAGTGAAGGGATGCAGCCCCGGGGAACACAGGAACGACTTGTCCCCGAGCTGTGCGACCAGCCTCGGGTGAGCAGAGAAGGTGAGTGCTTCGGAGGCACATGGGGACCTCCTATTTGAGAGTGACCACCAGCTGCTCACCACTTACCACTGCCCAGTTTCTGAAACCCTTGATTTTGTTTTATATTTAGTTTAAAATGTTATATTCAGGTACCAGCTGAATTATTTATAATTCTACTCTGTTACAGATCACGTAGTTAGTTTTAAACAGAAATTTCTATCCACTCCTGTATGTAAGAGCTGGGATCCAGGGCCAATAATTGAATATCAACTTCTTTCCATTCAAAAAACAGCTGAGACGTAATGCCAGGGTGAATGAAAACACTTCCTCCTTTCAAGAGAAGTGGAAATGTGTTGGGGTAAACTGCCTGGCCAGGACTCAGGATGAGTCTTTGGAAGATGAGTCTCCCAAGTCAGGCAAAACAGGATGGGGAGAAGGTAACTGAAGAAGCACAGCTTTTCTGTGCTGTCTGAAACCTGGAAGCGTGAGAGTCTCAGGAGAGGCTTAAAGGACACGAGGAGGAAACTCATACTTTATGAGGGCCTTTTGTATTCCAGTGCTTCATCTTGCTGTAGTTTGGATCTGTATGTCCCCCCAAAGCCCATGTGTTAAGGGCTTGGTCCCAGCATGGTGCTATTGGGAGGTGGTGAAACCTTTAAGGGGGTGGATAATGGGAGGACTTTAGGTCATTGGAGGCATGCTCTTAAAGGGGACCCCAGGACCTTGGCCTTCTCTTTGCTCCCTCGCTCATGATGTGAATGTTTTTTTCCCTACCATGCCCTCCTGCATGACTTGCAACCTCTCTACAGGTCCAGAGTAATGGGCCCAACTGATCATGGACTAAAATCTGCAAAACTGTGAACCAAAACAAACCTTTTCTCTTTATAAGTTGATTATTCAGGTCTTTGTTATAGTGACAGAGAGCTAACCAATACACATCTATTACTTCATATAATATAGATTTCAGCATTTTCCATTTTACAAATGGAAACCTGGAGGCCCAATGAAGACACAGAGAAGTCTCAGAGCTGATTCTTGGCACAGCTGAATGTCACCCGCAGGTCTGCCTATATTCAAAGCCCATATACTTTCTTCTAGATATTTATACAGACAGATGTGGGCAAAAAGGAGGAGACAAAGGACATGGAAGGAGAAATCTAAAAACAAATACTTTATCTTCTCCCATAAACCAAGTTTTATTTCTTTACCTCTGAATTGATGGGAAGGTTTTAGTGATAGGAGCATTATTAAAATAAAAAAATTATTTTACTTTTATCAAAGTAATAATATATACTTTAATAAGTCAAATGGTATTAAATTAATATAATCAGAAATAGTAGTTTCCACTCTTCCATACCATTCCTTTTACTGTTTACTACCTTCAACCCCACTCCCAGACCAAAACTCTTGGGACTCAACCAAAAAGTTGTCTCCTCTGTTATCTTTCCTATTACTAAATAATATATTCATCTTGCTACTTCATGATATGTCAATTTCAGATATCATCTTTTGACTTCCTGTGATGTAAGGATTTAACTCTTTTATGCCACTTGGATGTCTCAACTAATGCCCCCAGTGGAGTTATACTACAGATTTTTATTAAATTAAGAGCTAGTATTCATATTATTGTGACTAAGCAAATATTGCATAATTCTTTTGTGTGTGTGTGTGTGTGTGTGTGTGTGTATTGAAGTTAAGGACATTCTACCTCCTATCTATACCCCTACTCCTATTCTTTTTTATTTAAACAGGGTCTCACTAAGTTGATGAGAGTCTCACTACTTGTTGACACATTCTACTATATCTATGCTCTTGATATCTCTAAGTATCTTATGTAAGTAGAATCATACAGTACATATCTTGTAACTGGTTTATTTCATTTCACATAATGTCCCCAAGGTTCACTCATGTTATAGCATGTGTTAGAATCACTTTAATTTTTAAGACTGAAACATATTCCATTGTATGAACATATCATATTCTGCTTGTCTACTCATCCATCGATGGACCACTGAACTGCCTCTACCTTTTGGCTGTTGTGAATAATGCTGCTATGAACATAGGTGCATAAATATCTCTTTGAGACCCTGATTTCAGTTCTTTTGAGTATATAACCAGAAGTGGACTTGCTGGATCATATGATTATTCTCTTTTTAATTTTTGATCAACTGCCTGCCACATTGTTTTCCATAGCAGCTGCACCAATTTACATTCCTACCAACAGGGACCAATGTCCACTTGACAAACTCCTTACTGATGAAATCAGCCAGAGGTAAATCCTGTCTGAGGCACACCTATTTCTTCCTGATTTATTTCTTACTGCTTTGTTTTGCTGAAGTGCACGCTCCAGGGTCTTCCTAAGAAAGGACGAATGAGAAACATATTTTTTGAGTCCTTACAGGTTCAAACATCTCTAGACTCACACTTGATTTATAGTTTGGTCGAGTACAAAACTCCTAAGTTGAAAATCATTTTCCCTGTGATTTGTGGAAGCAGTGTTTTTTATCATCTGCTCACTTTCAGCAATGAGCTCTCTTTGCTGTTGAGAAATTTGCCATGCTGATCCGTTATCCTTGGAGGCTTTGAATAATGCCTGATTCTTCTTCCCTCTCTGGAAGTTTTTAGGATATTTTCATTTTGCAGCTAGTAGTATTTATTTCAGGAATTATCATGTCCCTGAGGCCTAGGATTTTATTTTTTGTTTTGTTGTTTGTTTGTTTGTTTATTTGTAGTACCAGGAATTGAAGCCAGGGGTATTCCACCTCCGAGTTACACTTTTTTTTTTTTTTGTGGTACTGGGGGTTGAACCCAGGGGCATTCTATCTCCAGGTTACACCCCCAGCCCGATTCCATTTTTTATTTTGAAATAGGGTCTCACTAAGTTGTGGAGGGCCTCTCACTAAGTTGCTGAGTCCAGTGGCGAACCTACAACCCTCCTGTCTCAGCCTCCCAAGTGCGCCACCATGCCTGGCTTATTTTTTGTTTTGAAACAGGGCCTTGCTAGGTTGTGGAGAGTCTCACTACATTGCTGAGGCTGTCCTTGAGCTATCCTGCTGTCTCAACTTCTCGAGTACTGAAATTACAGGCATGTGCCAAGATACCTGGCTAAGCCCTGGGATTTTTGTTTTTGTTGTAAACCTCAGATGCAGAGTTTTGAAAATATTGTATGACTCTGTTCTTTACTTTGATTTCTTAAGACCTCTGACCTTTTTATATTTGAGGCCCTCATTAGTTGGCATTTAGTCATGTGATTTATAACAAGCTGCAAGAGAGGCTGGAAAAAAAATTTTTTTTTAACCTGGTCCTATTATGACTTCACATAAAGGTATGTGTTTTTGCTTTTTTCCTTAAAAAGGGGAAATGAGGTAGCAACTATTAGTCTATGCTACAATTATCCTGTTTTTAATTTCCAAGAACTTTTGGTTGTAACCTGATTGTCTATATCTTTTTTATTTTTCTTAGTTTGAACATGATCCATTCTTCTTGTTTTTTGGACATAATGTCTTATCCTCTCTGACATTATTTTGTCATTGTTCCTGTTTTTTCTAGATTCTTCTCTCTTTGCTTTGGACTTGGACTCCCTCCCTTTCTCATCTTGGAGGCTTTATTAAAATGTCTGGTTTTTACCTAGTGAGGCACTCCGCAACTTAGTGAGACTCGGTTTCAAAATAAAGAATAAAAAAAATAGGGCTGGGGGTGTAGCTCGGAGGTAGAATGCCCGAGTTCAATCCCCTGTACCGCAAAAAAAAAAAAAAAAAAAAATGTCTGGTTTTGATTTTTTTTTTTTTTTTTGTGGTACTGGAGATTGAACTCAGGGGCATTCTACCTCTGAGCTATACCTCCAGCCCTATTTTTTATTCTTATTACTAAGTTGCAGAGGGCCTCACTAAGTAGCTGAGTTTGGTGGTGATCCCGGATCCTCCAATCTCAGCCTCCCAAATGCTGGGATTACAAGTGTGTGCCACCACGCTCGGCTTGGTTTTGATTTCTTCTGTGTCCACAGCTTCCACATTTGCCCCAATTCAATCAACTATGGATGGAAAACAGTACACTCTTACTGACATGTACTGTGTAGTTAGGTCTGTGATGATTGTCTGTCCTGAATGTGTACATTCTTTTTTTTTTTTTTCATATCACTATTCCCTAAACACTATAATTTGACAACTATTTACATAACATTTACATTGTGTTGGGTACTATAAGTACTCTAGATATGATTTAACTATGGGAGGATGTATGTAAGTTATATGCAAACACTATGTTATTTTATATAAAGGACTTGAGCATTTGTGGATTTTGGTATCTGTGGGATCCTGAACCCAATTGCCCAATGAGGTCGGATGAGTGTACTAAAGGCCATCGAGAAGACCTGTGTCCATGGGCGGGGCTTGACTGGCACCTTGTTGTAGAACAATTAGGAGTAAGTTGGCCTCTTCGCTGGAGGACAACCCCCCTACCCCAGCCAAATGTGAATGTCTAGGGGCTTTTCTCTGGGCCTCTTCTGTCCCGCCAGTCTTTTTATCTCTTTCTTGGGGGGCACACAGATGGCTGCTTGAATTCTGGGAGCAGCGTGAGATAAGGGAGTAGAGGTCCTGTTGTTCAGGAGGTAGACATTCAGCTCCCCACTACTTGCTGAGCCTCATCTGCTGGGCCTAGGTGCTTTGGCTGGGCTTCTTCAGAAGAATGCCTCCTGGGCAAGAGAAGGGGTTGGTGGAGGGGAGGAACTTCATATACAACAGAGAGATACTCACCACTGGCTCCCTGGACCTGGCAGCTCCTGGAATGTGGTATTCATCCCACTCACAGTCTTTCCTGGCCTCAGGCTTTGCTGGCTCTTGGGGTGGGGGGTGAGGGTGGGGTTCCTGGAAGCACCCTCTGCAGGGCGACAGCTCCTCCTCTGCTCTGCCCAGGCTGTCACCACTGTCACCTTTCCATCTTCTTAGCTTGTTTCTGTTGTTCCTCTCTCATTGTCTTTGCATGTGGGCTTATACCTATTGTATGCCTTTTCCACCATTCTCAGTGGCCTTTTGGGAGAGACGTGGTCGGTTTGCCACATTTAGCAAATGAAGAGGTCACCACTCAGTTGCCCAGTGCTTGGTGTGTCAGAGTCCTTGTTGACCGTCCCCCTCCTCGCTGCTGTTACCCTTGTCATCTCCTGCCTCCCAACTCTCCAATCCCACTTCTCCTCAACCCTGCCCACTGAATGATCCTTCTCTCTTACTTAAAACCCTTTGCTGGCATCTGATACTGCCCACCTCAAGTCCCAGGCCCCCAGGAAACACAGGACTCCTCATAGTCCTGCCCTAACCCACCTTCCTGGTCACTTCTCTCATGACAACCCAGGTGCTCTGCATTCCAGCCGTGTCCAGGCTAAGCTCTAAACCCATCGTGTTCCATTCCTTCCTGCCTTTGTGTATCCTGTTCTCTCTCTTCCAGTCCTGTTACCTCCTCCTTTTTCTATTTGGGAAAGTCCGACTTGCTATTTAAAATCCATCTGATTTTTTTTTTTTTTTTTTTTTTTTGCGGTACTGGGGGTTGAACTCAGGGGCATTCTACCTCCGAGCTATACCCCCAGCCCTATTTTTTATTCTTTATTTTGAAACCGAGTCTCACTAAGTTGCGGAGTGCCTCACTAGGTAGCTGAGGCTGGCCTCGAACCCGGATCCTCCGGTCTCAGCCTCCCGAATGCTGGGATTA
>PVLC010032092.1:0-18382 GCA_004027655.1 Graphiurus murinus | reverse complement strand
CGCAACTTAGTGAGACCCTGTTTCAAAATAAAGAATAAAAATAGGGCTGGGGGTGTAGCTCGGAGGTAGAATGCCCCTGAGTTCAATTCCCAGTACCGCAAAAAAAAAAAAAAAAAAAAAAAGAAACAGGGTCTCACTAAATTGCGGAGGGCCTCACTAAGTAGCTGAGGCTGGCCGTGAACCCGGATCCTCCTGTCTCAGCCTCCCAAGTACTGGGATTACAAGCATGCACCACCATGCCCAGCTTTGGTTTACATATTTCTTATACCACATTTATGCTGAAAAACATTCTGAGCCAGGCGTGGTGGCGCACGCTTGTAATCCCAGCATTCGGGAGGCTGAGACCAGAGGATCTGGGTTCACGGCCAGCCTCGGCTACGTAGTGAGGCACTCCGCAACTTAGTGAGACTTGGTTTCAAAATAAAGAATAAAAAATAGGGCTGGGGGTGTAGCTCGGAGGTAGAATGCCCCTGAGTTCAATCCCCAGTACCGCAAAAAAAAAAACAAAAAACATTCTGGAAACAGACTGGCACAACTCCTTCGGAAAGTAGTGTAGTTACTACAGAATACCAGGTAAGTGGCAAATTCTCAAGTTCAGGAACACCACTTTCAGAAATTTACCCTAAAAACAAAAATTCCCAAAAGCTATAAACAAAATTATAATGCTGCTACAGCACTATTAAAACAGTATAAAGAAGCCAGGCATGGTGGCACACACCTGTACTCTCAGCACTCAGAAAGTTAAAAAAAAAAAAAAAAAGGGAAATGACTTGGGCCCAGAAGCTCAAGACAGCCTGGAGAACACAGTGAGACCCCATCTCAAAAAAGCTGGGCATGAAGCCAGGTGTGGTAGCACACACCTGTAATCCCAGTACGAGGAAGGCTGAGACAGGAGAATTGCAGGTATGAGGGCAGCCTCAGCTAGTGAGACTCTCAGCAACCTAGTGAGATCCTGTTTCTAAATAAAAATAAAGTAGGGTTGGGGGTGTGGCTCAAAAGTAGAATGCCGCTGAGTTCAATCTCCAGTACCAAAAAAAAAAAAGAGGAATTATGCAGGGTAGTGAAATTACTGGCAGGTTATTTCTTCAAAACTTTTTGGGGGACTAATAGGTTGCTATTTATTTATTTATTCATTCTTTTTTTAAGTACTAGGGATTGAGCCCAGGCCCTCACACATGCCATTTACTTACTTGTTTGTTTGTTTAGGATTGAACCTGGGAACATTCTATCTCTGAGCTACACCCCCAGCCCTATTTTTAAAATGTTTATCTTGAAACAGGGTCTCACTATGCTTCTGAGGCTGGCCTCAAACCTGTGATCCTCCTATCTCAGCCTCTCAAGTACTGGGATTACAGGCGTGTGCCACCACGCCTAGCTTTTATTTTTATTTTGAGACAGTCTCACTAAGTTGCCCAGGCTGGCCTTGAACTCCTAATCCCTCCTGCTTCAGCTTCAGGCTCCCAAGTAGCTGTGATTACAATTATGTGCCACCGCACCCAGAAAAAATTTTTTTTTTTTTTTTTGCGGTACTGGGGATTGAACTCAGAGGTGTTGTACCTTCGAGCTATACCTCCAGCCCTATTTTTTATTCTATATTTTGAAACTGGGTCTCACTAAGTTGAGGAGTGCCTCACTAGGTAGCTGAGACTGGCCTCGAACCCGGATCCTCTGGTCTCAGTCTCCCAAATGCTAGGATTACGAACGTGGGCCACCACACCCGGCTCGCATCCAGAAATTTAAAGGGAAAATAAACCAGGTGTTATGACTCATGCTTGTAATCCCAGTACTTGGGAGGCTGAGACAGGAAGATCACAGGTTCCAAGCCAGCCTCAGCAACTTAGTGGGGCCCTCTGCAACTTAGTGAGACCCTGTTTCCAAATTATAAGATAAAAAGAGCTGAGGATGTAGCTGAGAGGTAGAGTGCCCCTGTTCAATCTCCAGTACCACACATACCATTAAAAAAAAACCATTTAGAAAAACAAGGGGGGCAGGGAGTGTAACAGAAGCATACCTCTTACCACCCAATGGGACCAACAGCTTTGCAGGTTTGGTTTCTAGTCTTCCCCCCAAATTCCCAAAACATATTTGCCTGCTTAAGTATTCTCACAGAAAATGAAAAGTATACCCCTCCCACCGGGAAGACAGCTGATTATCTTAGGTTGATCATACAGGGAGACACCAATTATCCAAACTTCACTAAAAGGAGATTGCTTTCGTTGTGGTGGCAGTGGTAGTGCTGGGAATGGAACCTGGAACTTCCTACAGCCTAGGTGAGCGCTGTACTACTGAGCGGTCCCCAACCCTCACATAAGTTTTTTTTGTGTGTGTGTGGTACTGGGGTTTGAACCCAGGGGCATTCTACCTCTGAGCTATACCCCAAACCCTATTTTTTTTTTATTTGGAAACAGGGTCTTGCTAAACTGCTGAGGGTCTAACTTGCTGCATCTTCCTATCTCAGCATCCCAAGTACTGGGATTACAGGCATGCGCCACTGTGTCTGACTCAGGTAAGTTTTTCTACAAAATAAATGATGGTGTCCTGTATTAGGAAGTGCTGGAGCCCATGAATACAGAGAATGTTCTGGATGGCACTGAGAGCACAGGCACTCCTGTACCCAGTGACCACGACTGTGAGGAAACACTTGCTAAAGTGTACTTAAACCTGCCTTCCCACTCCCCCTCCCACCTCTCTTCCGGTTTCTCTCTCTCTCTCTCTCTCTCTCTCTCTCTCTCTCTCTCTCTCTCTCTCTCAGAAGGGAAGAATGCATTGGTCCTTTAAGGACCTGGGGAAAGCACACAGGAGGGAGTGGGTGGGGTGTGAAGGATGAGTGGGGCTCCTGCTGTCTTCTGACAGGAAGCTGCAGAGCAATGTTACATCAGAACATAGTGTTCTCAGAGACATCTGGGTCATCTGGGCCTGGCCAGAGGTAATTTAGCCATCTTTTGCTAGAAAAATCAAAGCTAGTAAACGGTATGACGACTCAACAACAGGAGCAGGGAAAAGCTTCATAAGGATCTTAAATACCAAAGGTGAAGCCCGTAAGAGTCAAAGACCACATCCTGTTTTCTATTTATCACTGGTAAGAAACACCCAAAACAGTAGCAATTAATAACACTAAATAAACCGGGTGCAGTGGTCCATGCCTATAATCCCAGTACTTGGGAGGCTGAGACAGGAGGATCACAGGTTTTTGTTTTGTTTTGTTGTTTTGGTTTTGGGGATTTTTGGGTACAGGGGACTGAAGGAGGCATTCTACCTCCAAGGTACACCTCGAGCCCTATTTTATTTTTATTTTGAGGGTCTTGATGAGAGTCTACTTGTTGAGGTTGTCCTCCAATCTGCAATCCTCCTGTCTCCGCCTCCCAAGTACTAGGACTACAGGTGTGTGCCACTACACTCAGCTAAGAATTGCAGGTTGAGGCCAGTCTCGGCAATTTAGCAAGACCCTCAGAGAGACCCTAGTGAGACCCTGTTTCAAAATAAAAAAATAAAAGAGCCGGGCACATGCCTGTAATCCCAGTATTTGGGAGGCTGAGACAGGAGGATCACAGGTTCAGAGCCAGCCTCCAGCAATTTAGTGAGGGTCTCACCAACCTAGCAAGACCCTGTTTCCAAATAAGATATGGAAAAAAAAAAAAAATCAGCCTGGGGTATAGCTCAGAGGTACAATGCCTCTGGGTTCAATCCCCAGTACCACACATAAAAATAAATTAATTAAATAGAGCTGGGGGGTGGGTAGCATGGAGGAAGAATACCCCTGGGTTCAATTCCCAGCACCATAAATAAACAAATAAATACACTGAATGCTAGACACAGTGACACACTCCTATAATCCCAGTACTTGGGAGGCTAAAACAGGAGGATTGCAGGTTCGAGGCCAGCCTCTGCAACTTAGTGAGACCCTAAGCAAGTTAGTAAGACTCTGTTGAAGATAAAATAAAAAGGGCTGGATGTGGTTCAGAGGAAGAATGCCCCCTGGCTTCAATTCCCAGTACCAAAGAAACAAACAAAGAAGAAAAAATTCTAATCATCAAAAATTTGCCAGCACAGTTATAAGGCAAATACGCCAAAAACGATATCTAAAACATATAGCCACAATTATTACATCTTAATATTAAAAAAAGCCTTACAAAGCAATAAGTAAAAGCAGTCAATTAGTGCTAAGGGGATGAGCAGGCAATTAAAAGAAGAAACACAACTGAACAGTTAATATATTAGAGAACTTGTGACCTCACAAGAGATTGGTGAAATACAAATTAAAATGAGAAACCATTTTTGGCTTATCAAATAGACTACGGTGGGTTGTTTTATTTTATTTTTTAAGTAATAATTCCTAGGCTTGGCAGATAAGTAGTATAAAATTTATAAGTAGTATAAACAAATACAACCTGTCTAAAGAACAATTTAACGGCTGGGCATGGTGTTGCATGCTAGTAATCCCAGTACTTGGGAAGCTGAGACAGGAAGATCGCAGGTTCAAAGCCAGCCTTGGCAATTTAGTGAGGCTCTCTGCAACTTAATGAGACCCTATTTCCAAATAATAAATAAAATCAGGTTGGGGGTGTAGCTCAGAAAAAAAGAACAATTTAACAATGCATACAAAAAGCTCAGTAATTCTGCTTCCAGAAACATATCCTAAGGAAATAGAGATGTACAAGACAAAGACAATCATTACAGAATTATTTATAACAAAAACAGGATACAACAGTGGGAAATTGGTTGAATAAATTATGGCATTATATACAATTAAGTATATAAATATTAATATAATAGTGCAATTAAATACTAGGTATCATTAAAAGTCATATTAAAGATTAATATTCAAGGTTAGATTTTATCTCCTGATATAAAATGAGAAAAAATAATATTAAAGTACAGAAATAGTATAATCTCTATTTAAAACAATTTTTTTTTTTTTTTTGCAGTCCTGGGGATTGAACCCAGGGGCATTCTACCTCCAAGCTACATCCCCAGCGCTATTTTTATTCTGTATTTTGAAACAGGGTCTCACTAAGTTGCAGAAGGCCTCACTAAGTTGCTGAAACTGGCTTCGAATCTACAATCCTCCTGTCTCAGTCTCTTTAGTACTGGGATTACAAGCGTGTGCCACCACATCCAGCTCTAAAACAAAATTTTAAAATATACATTTTTATGAAAAAGGCTAGAATACTCCAAAATGTTAAAGGTACTTCCATGGATAATGAAATTATTCTTTCATTTATTTCAAATTATTTATTCAAACTTTATTTTAAAGCCGGGCGTGGTGGCACACGCTTGTAATCCCAGCATTTGGGAGGCTGAGACCGGAGGATCCAGGGTCGCGGCCAGCCTCAGCTACCTAGTGAGGCACTCCGCAACTTAGTGAGACTCGGTTTCAAAATAAGAATAAGAAATAGGCCTGGGGGTGTAGCTCGGAGGTAGAATGCCCCTGAGTTCAATCCCCAGTACTGCAAAAAAAAAACAAAAAACAAAAAAACTTTATTTTAAGCCAGGCATGGTGGCACAAACCTGTAATCCCCGTACTTGGGGAGGCTGAGACAGGAGGATCATAGATTCAAGGCCAGCTTCAGCAACTTCATGAGGCCCTCCAAAGCTTAGTGGGATCCTGTTTCAAAATATAAAAAATTTTTTAAAATAGGGCTGGGGTGTATCTCAGAGGTAGGATATCCCTGAGTTCAATCCCCAATACCACAAAAAGAAAAAGAAATAAAAACAAAACTTTATTTCAAATTGTATTACTCGGTCAGGCATGGTGGCACATGCCTGTAATCCTAGTAGTTGTAAGGCTGAGACAGGAGGATCACAGATTCGAGGCCAGCCTCAGCAACTTAGTAAAACTCTCAGCAACCTAGCAAGACTGTTTCAAAACAAAAAATAAAAAGGGCTAGTGCTGTAGCTCAGAGGTAGAATACCTCTGGTTTCAATCCTCAATACCACACATAAACACACAAAAAATCATATTACTTATATAATTTTATTTATTTACTTATTTCATATGTTTATTATTACTGGGGATTGACCCCAAGGGTATTCTACCTCTCAGTCTTATTTATTTATTTATTTATTTAATGGTACTGAGGATTGAATCCAAGGACACTCTACCTCTGAGATACACCCCTAGCCCTATTTTTTATTCTTTTTTTTAATTTTTATTATTTTGCAGTACTGGGGATTGAACCTAGGGGCATTCTACCTCTGAGCTACATCCCCAGCTGTATTTTTTATTCTTTATTTTGAAACAGGGTCTCACTAAGTTGCAGAGGGTCTCACTAAGTAGCTGAGGCTGTCCACAAACCTGCAATCCTCCTGTCTCAGCCTCCCAAGTACTGGGATTACAAACATGCACCACTACACCCCACTTTTTTTATTTTGAAACGGGGTCTTGATAAATTGCTATGGCTGACCTCGAATCTGCAATTCTCCTATCTCAGCCTTCCAAGGACTGGGATTACAAGAATGTACTACCACTCCCAGCTAAATTATGTTTTTTATACACAGAAAGAAGAATTAGGCAGGACAAAAAATGTGAAGACCTCCTTACGTAAGACTCTAAAAATTATTAATATAAAATACTTAAAGCACATCTGGCATGACTCAGCATGGGATGAGTTTCAGAGTACACCAGTGTCTGCAAACTGGTGAATGCAGTAAGGAAACTGGGGATGAGTAAGCTGCTACCCACTTGCTCGAGGGCAGCCCCTCGGGACTACAGCCATGCACACAACCTGGGAGCAGACCATGAGGCCTGACGGAAGCATCTCAATGAGCTAGACCCAGGCCTGGTAAGCTCACTGAGCCACAGAGAGTGGCCTGGTTAACAGGCAAGGCAGGACCGGGTGCTAGCAAATCTCATCTGAGGGGCAGAGAGTAATAATGGGCGACAATACATACAACTCCCTGGGGTTGACACTAGATACTCTTAGGACAAGTTTCTACTTCAGGGAAAACACAGAAACTTTTTAAAAGGTGAATGACAAATACCCATGGTTTGTTACAGGTCTGTTAACTTGTTCAGGGAATTCTACCACATTCTTTCGTAAATCTATCAACTGGGTAGGAGGAAGGAGCATCTTAGTTTGAAAGGATCTCATCAAAGACATCTCACGTTCATGTTAGAAGAACAATAGTGTTAAAAGCAACCTATAAGCCGGGCATGGTGGTGCACGCTTGTAATCCCAGCATTTGGGAGGCTGAGACCGGAGGCTCTGGGTTCGAGGCCAGCCTCAGCTACCTAGTGAGGCACTCCGCAAACTTAGTGAGACCCTGTTTCAAAATAAAGAATAAAAAATAGGGCTGAGGGGTATAGCTCAGAGGTAGAATGCCCGAGTTCAATCCCCAGTACCGCAAAAAAAAAAAAAAAAAAAAAAAAAAAAAAAAAAAAAAGCCGGGCGTGGTGGCGCACGCTTGTAATCCCAGCATTCGGGAGGCTGAGACTGGAGGATCCGGGTTCGCGACCAGCCTCAGCTACCTAGTGAGGCACTCCGCAACTTAGTGAGACTCGGTTTCAAAATAAAGAATAAAAAATAGGGCTGGGGGTGTAGCTCGGAGGTAGAATGCCCCTGAGTTCAACCCCCAGTACCGCAAAAAAAAAAAAAAAAAAAAAAAGCAACCTACAGATTCAATGCAATTCTTATGGAAAAAATGAATGACATTCTTCACAGAACTTTTTTAGAAACCCTAAAATGTGTATGCAATTACAGAAAAACTCAAATAAACAAGGCAATCTTGAGCCAAAAGTATAAAGCAGGAGGCTTTACACTACCTGACTTCAAAATATATTACAAAGCTATAGTAACCAAAACAGTATGGTATTAGCATAAAAATAGACACATAAGCCAGACATGGTGGCCCATGCTTGGGAGGCTGAAACAGGAGGATCACAGGTTCATGGCCAGTTTCAGCTACTTAGCAAGGACCTCTGCAACTTAGTGAGGCCCTGTTTCAAAATAAAATAGGGCTGGGGGTGTAGCTCAGAGGTTTAATCTCCAACACCAAAAAAAAAAAATTACTACAGAGTCTAGAAGTAAATCTAGCATCTAGAGTCAACTGATCTTCAACAAAAGTGCTCAGAAACTGAAAAGGATAGTCTCTCTTCAATAAATAGTGCTGGAGGTAAAAATGGATATTCACATGCATAAGAATAAAACTAGACCCCAATCTCTTACCATGCACAAAAATCACCACAAAAACTTGAAACTACTAAAGAAATATTTCAGGATGCTGGAATGGGCAAGGATTTTTTTTTTTTTTTTTTTTTTTTTGCAATACTAGGGATTGAACCCAGGTAGGTTCTACCTCTGAGCTACACCCCCAGTCCTGTTTTTATTCTTTATTTTGAAACAGGGTCTCACTAAGTTGGGGAGGGCCTCACTAAGTAGCTGAGGCTGGCTTCGAACCCAGATCCTCCAGCCTCAGCCTCCCAAATACCGGGATTACAAGTGTGCACCTCTATGCCCGGCAGCAAGGATATTTTAGATAAGACCCTCAAATCATTTATTATTGTTTCTATTCTTGATGATTTTGGAGGGACTTCAGAAATATGAGGAGAGAGGCCAGTAGAGTAGTGGAGGGGACTGGGAGAAGGAGGAGGTGGGAGGAAAAGGGAGACTTGAGGACAGAAACAGACCAAATAATGTTACGTTCATGTATGCAGGTATCACTGTCACTATCAACATCACTAACGTATTGGCGGGGGAAGGCAGCAGGTAGGACATGGAAGGAAACATACCAAGTTTAGTGTGCATTTATGAATATATCACTTTGAATCTTACTATGATGTATAATTACAATACATTAACAAAATTGTGTGTACGTGGAACTGGGGATATAATCTACGGGCATTCTACCTCCGAGCTACACCCTCAGCCCTATTTTTTACTATTTATTTATGTATTTATGTATGTACTTATTTATTTTGTGGTACTGGGGATAGAACCTAGGGGCATTCTACCTCCAAGCTACACCCCCATCCCTATTTTTTATTATTTATTTATTTTGTGGTACTGGGGATAGAACCCAGGGGCATTCTACCTCCGAGCTACACCCCCAGCCCTATTTTTATTTATTTATTTATTTATTTATTTATTTATTTATTTATTTATTTATTTATTTATTTTGTGGTACTGGGGATTGAACCCAGAGGCATTCTACCTTCAAGCTATACCACCAGCCCTATTTTATTTCTTATTTGGAAACAGGGTCTCACTAGGTTGATGAGAGTGTCACTACTTGTTGAGACTGTCCTTGAACGTATGATTCTCCTATCTCAGCCTCCCAAGTACTGGGATTACAAGTGTATACCACCACACCCAGCTTTATTCTTTATTTTGAAATAGGATCTCACTAAGTTGAGGATGACCTCAGTAAGTAACTGAGGCCAGCCACAAACCTACAATCCTCCTGTCTCAGTCTCCCAAGTACTGGGATTACAAGCATGTGCCACCAACCACGCCTGGCAATAAAAATGTATTTAAGAAAAAAAAAAAAAAAAAAAAACTAGGCATAGTGGCACATGCCTGTAATTTCCAGTACTTGGGAGGCTGAGACTAGAAGATCCCAGTTTCAAGACCAGCCTCAGCAATGAAGCATGACTTTGAGCAATCTAGTGAGATTCAGGTTCAAAACAAAAATATAAGAGCTGGGTATGATGGCACAATCCTGTGATCCCAGTACTTAGGAAACTGAGACAAGAGGGCTGTAGGTTCGATCCTTGGCCTTGGCAACTTAGCGAGGATCTCAACAACTTTGTGAAGACCTGTTTCCAAATAAAAAATAAAATAGAGCTAGGGGTGTAGCTTGAAAGTAGAATGCCCCATTGTTATGTAATCCATTCATCTGTTGATGGACATCTTAGCTGGTTCCATAGTTTGGCAATTGTGAATTGTGCGGCTATAAACATAGATACGCATGCATTAGTCTAGTAGTTTGGTTTCCATTCTTTTAGGTAGATACCCAGAAGTGGTATTGCTGGATCATATGGTAGGTTCATTCCCATTCATCTGAGGATATGGGATATGTACACAATGGAATTTTACTCATTCAGAAAGAACAAAATCATGTCATTTGCAGGGAAATGGATGGAACTGGAAAACATTCTATTAAGTGAGATTAGTCAGTCACAAAAAGTAAAAAATCAGATGCTCTCCCTAATATAGGGAAGCTAGGGAGAAAGTGGGTCATAAGAGGGACTCTAGATGAAGAAGGAGAAACTTAGATGAGCAAAGAAAATGACTTAACTGAAGGTGATGGGAGGGAGAAGAGAGGAAAGCACCCTAATGCACATGATGTACATTCACAAACATATCAAAGTCAATCACTAAGCTGAACATGAGAAGGAGGGAGGGGGGAGAGAATGGGGTGGGAATTGGGGAAGGGTTAAATGAGTGCTGTGTGCATGTATGCCTCTACCAGCTTGTACTTCATTAAGATATATGATTACAATGCACCAATAAAAAATATTTTAAAAAAAGAAAGTAGAATGCCCATTGGTTCCATCCCCAGCACCATAAAAATAAATAAATAAATAGGTATGTGCATGTAACTCAGAGGTAGAATGCCTCTGGGTTCAATTCCCAGTACCACAAAAATAAATAAATGAATAAAAAAATAAAAAGGGCTAGGAGTATAGATCAGAGGTAGAATGCCCTTGGGTTCAATTTCCAGTACCAAAAAAGAAAAGGAAAAAAAGACCCCAAAAGCACAGGAAACATAAGCAAAAATAGACAAATAGAAACAAAGAAGGGGGGGCGGGTAGGGAGGTGGGACTCATCAGGCCTAATCATCCCACGAGTTTTTGAAGGGGTAAAAAGAATATGATTTTATATGATGGCAGGACTACTGGATAGAATTTCTACAGATTTTAAGTTGGGAATGGTGATATATGCCTGTAAGCCCAGTACTTAGGAGTCTAAGATAGGAGGATTGTAGGTTCAAGGGTAGCCTTAGCAAGTTAGTGGGACCTTGTTTTGAAATAAAAATAAAAAGGGCTGGGGGTGTGACTTGGAAGTAGAATGCCCCTCGGTTCAATTCCTAGTACCAAAAACAATTTTTTCTCTACAGATTTTTTTTATGTGTGTGGTAATAGGGATTGAACCCCAGAGGCATTTTACCTCCTAACCTCCTAGCTATACCCCCAGCTTTTTTGTTGTTGTTGTTACTAGGGATTGAACCCAGGAGTATTCTACTTCTGAACTATACCCCAGCCCTATTTTACTCTTTACTTTGAATCAGGGTCTCACTAAGTTGCGGAGGGCCTCACTAAGTATCCAAGGCTGGCTGCAAACCTGTGATCCTCCAGGCTCACCTTCCCAAGTACTGGGACACCATGTGACACCATGCCCGGCCTTTTTTTTTTTTTTTTTAATTTTGAAACAGGGTTTCATTAGGTTGATGAGAATCTCACTAAGTTGCTGAGGCTGCCCTCAAACCTGCAATTCTCCTGTCTCAGCCTCCCAAGTACTAGTATTACAGGTATGCACCACCATGGATGGCTCTTCTACAGATTTTAAATGCCAAAATTCAACTAGAAAACAAACAAACAAAAAAAACAGCTCAATTCCACAGAACTTAAATGCATGTTGTTTGTATGCATGAGTCTGTGTGTTTATGAGACTGTCATTCATAGGGAACTATGAACACTGGAGTTTTTAGCCCACTGACCAGTTCTGCAGTAGAGGTGAATGCTTTCATCAGTTACCTGGGATGGTGGAGATCCCAAACACAAGGTGACCTGCTATGTCCTGCAAAAGGTCCATGCATTCAAGGCTTGGTCACCAGCCCACAGTTTTCCTGGGAGGTGGTGGGACCTTTAGAATAGGGCCTGGTGGGATCAAGGAGTCAGGTCACTGAGTGTGTGCCCTTGAAAGGGATATCAGGACCACTGTCCCTCTTTCTTTTGACTTCTTAGCTGCTATGAGATGACAGATGACTCCACCACACACTCCCCACGAGGACATAATGCTGTGTCACAGGCTCAAAGCGACAGGGCCAATGGGTTATGGATCAGAACCTCTAAAATCCTGAGCCAAAATAAACCTTTTCTCTTCTTAAGTTGATTATGTCAAGTATTTTGTTAACAGTATAGAAAGCTGACTAACACAGGACCCAACTCACAGACATGTATGTGTTCTCAATGAAATAACACTAGAAATACTACTACTGAATAAGGACTCAAAAGATTTTTTTTTTTTTTTAAATAGGAGATCTCATACCCAAAATGCTTTGGGAACCAATAATCTACAGAAAAAAAGCTGCAAATTTTCTGAAGAAAGAGACTTCTCTATCTCTTTCATCAATGAATTCCTCATTAGGTACTCAATAAATATTTGTTGAAGCAATAAAACCTTCAAGTCCGCAAATGGCCTGAAAACTGTTCCAAAGCAAAAATGCAAAATTAAGCCAGATGTGGTGGCACACGCTTGTAATCCCAGCATTTGGGAGGCTGAGACTAGAGGATCTGGGTTTGTGGCCAGTCTCAGCTGCTTAGTGAGGCCCTCCACAACTTAGTGAGACCCTGTTTCAAAATAAAGAATAAAAAGTAGGGCTAGGGGTGTAGCTCAGAGGTAGAATGCCCCTGGGTTCAATTCCCAGTACCACAAAAAAAAAAAAAAAAAAAAAAAAATAGGGCTGGGGCTGTAGCTTGGAGGTAGAATGCCCCCAGGTTCCATTCCCAGTACCGCAAAAAAAAAAAAGCAAAATTTCGGGAGGCTGAGACCAGAGGATCCGGGTTCGAGGCCAGCCTCAGCTACCTAGTGAGGCACTCCGCAACTTTGTGAGACCCGGTTTCAAAATAAAGAATAAAAAATAGGACTGGGGATATAGCTCGGAGGTAGAGCGCCCCTGAGTTCAAGTCCCAGTACCGAAAAAAAAAAAAAAGCAAAATTAAGACTCAAGTTCCTAAGAGGCTGTAAGTTTCCTAAGAGGGAAATTATGGCAATTGATCATTGGTGAGAACAAATGTGAAGAAACATTCAGGGAAGAGCAAATCCAATTATACTTTTAAAATAATGGGTTCTAAGCTAAACTGTTCAATAAAGAGACCTGGGTATCAGTGTAGTCTGTCCTCCAAGACACTACCTTGCTAGTTTCATCATAAGAGGCCCAGAAGGGACACTGGAAACAAATTAAAACTTATTCAAAACCACTTTGTGTCCACAGCTACATGTGCTGAGCAGTTTCAGTTCCCCACACCTTAAGAAAGACATAGGCATGGTGGTACACGCTTGTAATCCCAGTACGTGGGAAGTTGAAACAGAGGATCGCAGATTCACGGCCAGCCTCAGCTACTTAGTGAGGTCCTCCACAATTTAGTGAGACCATTAGTGAGAATAAAGCTAGATGTTGTGGTGCATGCTTGTAATCCCAGTACTTGGGAGGCTGAGACAGGAGGATGGCAAGTTCAAGAATAACCTCAGCAAATAGTGAGACTCGAATCAACCTAGCAAGACCTTATTTCCAAATAAGAAAGAAAATCAGGCTGGGGGTATAACTTGAAGATAGAATGCCTCTGGGTTCAATCCCCAGTACCACAAATAAAGAAAGAATAAAAAATAGGGCTGAGGGTATAGCTCAGAGGTAGAAAAAGTACTACAAAAGAAAAGAAAGGAAGGTCAGAGTTGGAAGAGGTCCTACAAAATGAAGCTGAAGTTATAAAGCAGAGCAGATGGGAGAACTTTCTAATAACAGCCTAGATTCTATCTCTCTTGACTCTAGAGATGAAGATTTAGGGGACGGGGAATTATGCCTAAAGTATAAGTTTGTTCATCAAACTTAAAATACCAGAGAAGAAAGAACAGTGAAGTTTAATATAAAAGATGTAGACAAAGCCAGGCGTGGTGGCGCACACTTGTAATCCTAGTACTTGGGAGGCTGACACGGGAGAATCCTGGTTTGCAGCCAGCCTCGGCTACTTAGTGAGGCCCTCCACAACTTAGTGAGACCCTGTCTCAAAAAAAAAAGAATAAAAAATAGGGCTGGGGGTGTAGCTCAGAGGTAGAATGCATCCAGGTTCCATCCCCAGTCCACACACACACACACAAAAAAGATGTAGACAAGTAAAAAAATGACTTATGCAACTAGTCAGAAAATATACTGAAGCTGTTACAAAATATATATATATATATGTGACTCCATAGTAGAGTACTTTCCTAGCATGTTCGAGGCCCTGGGTTCAAACTCCATCAGAATAAGTGTGTGTGTGTGTGTGTGTGTGTGTGTGTGTGTGTGTGTATGCACATTTATATATAAATGTAGTAACAGCCACATATTTAAATCTAGAAAAAGAAAAAAAAGGTTCTAAAGAACTAAGAACAAAAACTTGTAACTAAACCCATGCACTTTTTCCCCATCAGCATCAAAGTCTTCAATTGTTTTTTTTTTTTTTCTGCCTTCGACTTTTTATTTATTTATTTTGTTTTGTTTTGTTTTTTGCGGCACTGGGGATTGAACCCAAGCACATTCCACCTTTGAGCTACACCCCTAGGCCTATTTTTTATTTATTTTATTTTTATTTTTATTTTTATTTTTTTGCGGTACTGGGGATTGAACTCAGGGGCATTCTACCTCCAAGCTATACCCCCAGCCCTATTTTTTATTCTTTATTTTGAAACAGGGTCTCACTAAGTTGCAGAGGGCCTCACTAGGTAGCTGAGGCTGTCCAGGAACCCAGATCCTCCGGTCTCAGCCTCCCAAATGCTGGGATTACAAACGTGCGCCACCACGCCCGGCTTATTCTTTATTTTTGAAACAGGGTCTCACTAAGTTGCAGAGGGCCTCACTAAGTAGCTGAGGCTGGCAGCAAACCTGGATCCTCCGGTCTCAGCCTCCCAAGTACTCGGATTACAAGCATGCGCCATCACGCCCAACTCTTCAACTTTTAAATAACATTAAACTTGGTTTTCTGTTTTTCTTAGCAATGTTAAATTCAGTAATGGTAGATTAATAGAAGTTAAGTAACAGGACATCGAGGAGGCAGAGGCACTCTAAAACCCTTAAGTCTGATCTCTATCCAGTATATTCTGTTTAGTAAGACAGGGAAGCAAAGAACATGCAGCAGATTTGCAAAAGGAAAGTGAAGAGCCAAGTGTGACGGTGTACACCTGTAACCCTAGCAACTCCAGTGCCTAAGAACTGGATCGAAAGCTTGAGGTCAGCCTGGGCAGCTTAGCGAGACCCTATATCAAAATAAAAAGGGCTGGGGATGTAACTCAGTGGTAGAGTACTTGCCTAGCCCTGGGTTCAATTACTAATACTGTACAAAAAAAAAAAAGGGAAAGTGAAAGGCAGCATGATTTTAGGAACACAGGAACACAGGACCATGGGACGACAAAACTGACTTTTTAAAAACTTGTCATGCAGTTGCTATCTGATATATGAGTAATTATACTGATTCTTCTGCTATGGCTACTTTGGCATCTCAAAGTCTGGAGATTGCTCTTAGGATGCGTAGATGAAAGACCCTCCTAATTCTTAGAAAGTAAACATATGACTCTAAAGATTTATGGTTTTATGACTCTAGAAAGTTTGCTTGACCAGGCTATGTTAGGAATGTGGGCTATACGTGGAAAACGAAGAAATGGTACTAATTGTACTCTGACAATGATTGATATGTTATAAATATATACATAACCCTGTTGTACTCAAGAAATGTATAAAAAATCCATGCTGAATTAAAAAAAAAAAAAAAACTTGCCATGTAGCTGGTGGTGGCACATGCTTGTAATCCCAGTACTTGGGAGGCTGAGACCAGAGGATCCAGGTTCGCGGCCAGCCTCAGCTACTTAGTGAGGCTCTCTGCAACTTAGTGAGACCCTGTTTTGAAATAAAGAATAAAAAATAGGACTGTTCAGCCGGGCGTGATGGTGCACACTTGTAATCCCAGCATTCAGGAGGCTGAGACTGAGGATCCGGGTTCGCAGTCAGCCTCAGCTACCTAGTGAAGAATCCCGCAACTTAGTGAGACCTGGTTTCAAAATAAAGAATAAAAAATAGAGCCGGGGGTATAGCTCAGAGGTAGAATGCCATTGAGTTCAATCCCCAGTACCGCAAAAAAAAAAAAAAAAAAAATAGGGGGGGTGCGGGTGTAGCTCAGAGGTAGAATGCCCCTGAGTTCAATCCCCAGTACCACAAAAAAAAAAAAAAATTGCCCTGTGCCAGGCATGGTGGTGCATGCTTGTAATCCCAGGATTTGGGAAGCTGAAACAGGAAGATTGCAAGTTTGAAGACAGCTTCAGCAAGTACTTAGACTCTCATCAACCTAGCAAGACCCTCCTTCAAAATAAAAATAAAATAGGGCTGGGAGGTGTAGCTCGGACAGAGAATGTCCTTGGGTTCAATCCCCAGTACCACAAAAAAACAAACAAGCCAGGCGTGGTGGTACACGCTTGTAATCCCAGCATTTGGGAGGCTGAGACTGAAGGATCTGGATTTTCGGCCAGCCTCAGTTGCTTAGTGAAGCCCTCTGCAACTTAGTGAGACCCTGTTTCAAAAAAAGAATAAAAAACAGGGCTGGAACAGTAGCTTGGAGGTAGAATGCCCCCAGGTTCCATCCCCAGTACCGGAGGGAAAAAAAAAACAAAAAAAAACTTGCCATGTTTGTTGGACCAGGTCTGGTGAGAAGTATGGATGTTTTACAACCCGTAGGTAGACTCAACTCTGCTCCCCACATGACTGACTACTGCTTACACACTGACATCATCTGTGTTCAATTGTTTGTGCTGATTAAGGAATTTCACGTGGGTAAGTGAGAGTTACCCTTAGCCATCTATTTTTGAAAAAGGAACATCCTGGGGGACAACAGAGCAAAGAATAACTCAAGCTGTGGGATGCCAAAGTGGGGTACAGGCAGAGGGAAAAGGAGAAGGAAAAGACAGAGACAGAGGGAGGGGAGGAGAAGGCATAGCCTTGGAAGGGCAGTGCGGAGGGGCTGGGGCCACAGGGAAGCGCTGTGGAGCTGGGTGCCGGGCAGAGGCACTTCTTTTGTACCAGGACTGGAAGCTAGGAGAAGGGCAACACAGAAAAAGAGCCAGCGAGCCTGGGAGCACACTGCTGCTCCCCAAACCCGCAAGAGCCTGGGCCTGGACTCTGGCAAGACCCTGAGTGGAGAGACTGCTCCTTTGGGTGGTGTTGAAGGAAGCTCAGTAAAACTTAAATCAGATCAAAGCAATCGGGGAAGCCTCATATTTCTGGGCCCAGGACAAAGCTTGGATGAGCTAAAATGATAAGGAATTGTGAACTTCAGGGCCAGCCTCTGCCCCCTGGCTGTCAATAAGTGCCTGTGTGCAGGCCTTGGTTTAATATGTAAAGCCAAGTTAGCTTTAAGGACCTCAGAGTCTTTGAACAGTCTAGGATGCAATAGCTGAGCAAATTAGTCTAGAACTGAGGGATCTCTATACAACTATTAACTCCTAAGGTGGGTAAGAGACACGTACCACACACATACCACAGCCCGGCTGGCCACACATCCAGGGCTGCTTATAAGTCAGGTGACCCCAAGTCACATGTGTTGTGAGTCAGGAGTCAATGGGTCATCATATAAGGCACCTGATATTCAAACCATTAGCAAAAAATGGCACAAAGAGTCTCTCAACAGTATATAGGAGCCAGGCGTGGTGATGTATGCTTATAATCCCAGCTTTTGGGAGGCTGAGACTGGAGGATCCCGGTTCGCAGTCAGACTCAGCTACTTAGTGAGGCCTTTGGCAACTTAGTGAGACCCTATTTCAAAAAGCCGGGTGTGAGCCGGGCGTGGTGGCGCACGCTTGTAATCCCAGCATTCAGGAGGCTGAGACCGGAGGATCCGGGTTCGCGGCCAGCCTCAGCTACCTAGTGAGGCACTCCGCAATTTAGTGAGACTTGGTTTCAAAATAAAGAATAAAAAATAGGGCTGGGGGCGTAGCTCGGAGGTAGAATGCCCCTGAGTTCAATCCCCAGTACCGCAAAAAAAAAAAAAAAAAAAAAAGCCGGGTGTGGTGGTGCATGCTTGTAATCCCAGCATTCGGGAGGCTGAGTCCAGAGGATCCGGGTTAGCAGCCAACCTCAGCTACCTAGTGAGGCACTCTGCAACTTAGTGAGACTCGGTTTCAAAATAAATAAAAAATAGGGCTGGGGGTATAGCTCTGAGGTAGAATGCCCCTGAGTTCAATCCCCAGTACCGCAAAATAAATAAATAAATATAAAAAATAAAGGATAGCCGGGCGTGGTGGCGCACGCTTGTAATCCCAGCATTCGGGAGGCTGAGACCAGAGGATCCGGGTTCGAGGCCAGCCTCAGCTACTCAGTGAGGCACTCCGCAACTTAGTGAGACTCGGTTTCAAAATAAAGAATAAAAAATAGGGCTGGGGGTGTAGCTCGGAGGTAGAATGCCCCTGAGTTCAATCCCCAGTAC